>JASSUY010014174.1:0-16724 GCA_032466535.1 Forpus xanthops
CAGAAGTCAAATAGTCAAAAAGAGGTTTGAGCCTACACTGCTCATGGTTAGCCCACTGTACATGACATATTTGGTTTGAATAGAACTAGTCAGAATATTTTATAACAGAGCCAGAAATAGAGATGTCTATTTAGTAGTGTGTATGACCAAGGTCCAAAGGTCAAGCTCACTCTTGACCCTCTTATTTAATAGTAGAAATTTAGTCTTGAAAGCTGCCTGAGCATCTTAGAAATCTTAATTCTGTAATAGTAACTATTTGGTAGCATTCGACCTAGATTTATTCAGGAAAATAAGGCAGATTTGGGAAAATTTTTATTCAAGATCTTCCTTAGAAAACAGGATAAATTTGTGTCAGGTTTACATGCCTTCATTCTATAGGGCCCTACAACACATTTCTAGTTGAATATGCCCCTGCTTCTTGCAAGGAGACTGGACTAGATGTCCTTTGAAGGTCCTTTCCAACTCAAATTATTTTATGATTCCATGATTTGTTATACTTACCAATATTTGTTACCAATAAATAACCTAACCCGCAACTCCTGAACCTCGGGTGTCACTGACTGTTATAGACTGCGTGACCTGCAGATGATAAGCACATTATATGCTGCTATGTTAATGTTACCACAGTAAGTGTTAGCATGCCAGAATTTATTATTCCTTAAAATGTCTGTGAAGCAGTCCAGGAAATAATTAAGTTCAGTAAAGGTGAAAGCAACAATGAATTGCACCTTTAATTTGCCAAGATACCATTCCAGGGTAATTTTCCATGGATCATGTGCATATGCCCTATTTTAGAGCCAGTGAAATTTATTTAGATTAATTACTAGACCACAGCAGGGTTAAGGAACACAAAAAAATCTTTATCTGATAAAACAGATAATGTTGTTTCATAAATCTGCAATACTCAAAACACTATCAAAGTTAGTAAGTTTCAGCAGGGTTTCAGCAAATAAAGTTATGATATCTCTTTAGCTTGCAGTTAAGATTTAAAGACATCTTCAAAAGATTTTTCACTGCTTCTGACAGTGCCTCAGTACAGGAAACTGATTACATTGCAGTATTTATGTTTCTGATATGTGAAATGGCAGCTAAACACAAAAAATCAAAAGTTACAATCTTTTTTACTTTTATTACAGTCATTGTTACAGCTTAAAGCATTCTTTATACATTTGGTATTATAACTACATGTGTTTTGAAATTAATGAGCCAGAATGAAGCTCACACCTTACAAGGTTAATTTAAGCTTGTCATACCCCCTGTTTTCCCAGAGTTTTACATTATGCAAACTGTGGGTGATGATGTGAAGCTGACAGAAAACCTACAAGTCATGAAGTCAAGTCACAACTATGAAGCAGAAATTAGAATAGCTGATGATCAGAGGAAATGACCCTTTCTCAGAATCTCATGCAACTTTTCTTCCCTCTAATGCCAGCTTTTGCATAGCTTCTGCTTTAATCTCTTCATTCAGATCTGAGACATAAGCTCTTTTTGAGCTAAAAGGAAAAGTATACATATCAGGGTTCAGATTTCCCCGGAAAGATGGGGAAAAAATAAAAAAAAGAAAGAAGAAAGAGAAAAAAGGAAACTTTGTGGTGTTTTAAACTCTCTACTGGATTCCTACCAACTGAAACGCTTTGATATACTCTATTCTCTGTTCACATGATTCATTACATAATCAGATTCCATTTCAAAAGAGTATATTTTAATAGTAATTATTCTATCATTCTGCATTGCCACTGACTTCACAGAGAAAAGACGCATGGAGAAACAAAATAACCCACCAAAGGTCTCAAGGCTTAGAAGTTCAGGTAAAAGACGTTTCTTTTCACTGGAACTGTTCCTGCCTTTACCAAGAAAGAACTGACCATCCTTTTCCAGTGAACTTCTGATATTTTTTATAACATTTTGAAGACATATTTACCTCACTATGTACATATTCAACAGCTATAAGAGCATTTTTAATGTGATATTTAAAGACTTTCTTTTTTTTTTTACCCAGCCTATGTAGTGCATTGGCATTATGTAAATATGTAAAACGCACAGGTGTAGCTATTAATTCAGTGTATTTGGTGATATGCTAGATATAAACTATTATTATAAATTAATATTATATACTAAGATATTATTATAGTATTAAAGTATAACTTTAGGTTATACCTGATCTTTGTCACATCTGGAAATCTGATGGCTGAACATTCACAAACACTAAAAAAAATGGAGAAAAGCTGATATCATTTAAGCTGATAAACCTTTCAGAACATAACAATACTGGTTTGACTATATTAATCATCATTAAACATTACTTTAAAATACTGTGTGCAAGATTTTTGTGAAAAGTGCAGCAGAATCTAGGGTATGTTGATGAAACTTTTTCACACCATGCCAGTATTTCTCTACTCCCATCTGCTCTTTATTCAACCTTATCTCCTTCTGCTCCTTATAGCCTCGAAGCTATATCCTTATCTTCAGCTGATGCTTTGAACTCTTCCTACAGCTGGCCAATGCTTACTGGACAGTGTGAGCAGTAAAATGTCCACTGCAGCCAAAAGAGAGAGAATATCTCAAGCCCTACTTGCATATCATTAGCAATAGTTATGCCTGGCAGGGGTTCACCATCCTTGTAGTGTGATAGGTTTTAGAAAATTTCTGCCACTGCAGGCCTAACATCCCTAAGGCCTTTTCCTCTGTTTTGCAGGCACATAACCCTTTTCCTTCATCAGCATGGAACAAATGGTTATTCATTCTGTGCTACTTCAACTCTTGCAGCCAGCACAAGGGATGAGATATTGTTTCAAAGTCTTCACAGAGTGTTGCTGCTGTATGCAGGCATGATTAGGATTTGTCAAGTGCTGTGTTTCTTTGTTGTTTAAATATGCTTATAGGATGGCAGATATACACAGCAAGATTTCATTTCCCACACCATTTTATTAGCACTGCTCATGCACTTAATTCATATATAGGAGGAAATTAGGTAAAAATATGGTGTGCAAGCCACTCTATGTTGCTTGTAGGTCTTACACACATACCCTGTAAATGTCTCAGTCTTCAGGCTGACTACTGAAAATTCAGAGTCTGTGCCTTCATGTTTGGGTTTGTCGGTTGTTTTTTGTTTTTTTTTTTTTTTTTTGGTAGTGTATTTTCAGTTCAGTGCATTCCAGAGCTGTCTGACACATCCCACAATGGGTCTCTGTAACAGGAGAGGCCAACTTTCTGTTTCACATAACTAAATTTCTCATTACAAGCCAGGGTGCACTCATTACACTTCCTTTAAAAGCTATATCTCTTTCTTCCTCTCTGGTTTCTCCACTCAAAACTGGAAGTTTGATCATCAGAATGATGCAAGGGACCAGAATCCTAATATTTGTTATTAATTACTGAAACATTGGGTAGAAGCAATATTGTCTCAATTTCCCTTTTTCTCCCACTGGAGTTTCTTGGCTGAGCTGGATTACATACAGTAGGCCTGCAGCAGCTTCTCCACCTGCTCTGTCACCAGAGAGCGAAAACAGAGACTAACCTATCTGCAGAGAGAGGAGAGCAATCTGCTACACAGCCTCATTAAGCTGCCACTGTGGATTTGCCATGAATGGACCTGTGTGCTGTGCTGTGCATGAGACTCACCTGTAAGAGCCAGTGAACACATACTGAATAGCTACATCACAGAAGGCTCTGTAGTCAATCCCTAGGTGCTGTTTGGAGCTAATTTAATTATTTACTTTATGAAGTCACAAAATATTTTTCTTCCTGCTGGGGCTGGAAAAGCTCTTGGAAATTATCTCCCAAAATGCCTGGCAGCTCTACAACTTCTCTATCAGCAAATGTATTGCTATGTGATCTTCTATTTTTAAAACTGTTTTATTTTGTTCTTGATAGACCCAGAAGGATTGTACAGACATCCTCTTCCACTGGTTATCTCATTTCATAATGAAAACACAGGGGTTTATGTCCTTAAAGATTTCCTATAGTCAAGGCATGGCTTTTATTCAAGTGCACCAATTTGTGTTTTGGCATTGTGCTTGATATTCCTTGTGCACACAAAAGATATTGTTACACAGTCCTCTGGGCAAACCATTTAAGTGTTTTTGTTGCTGTTGTTCTGGTTTTCATACAAGGAACTGTTTTTCATTTCAAAGATGTCACACCAAGATTGAATTGTTATTCTTATGCCAAAAGACATTGTATTTCCTGTGAGCAATTATGGAAGCAATAAAATTTAAGATAAAGAGATGTAAGAGTTTGAGAAAATTCACAACAGTGAGGTTGACTTTTAAAGTAGAAAAATAAAGTGCGAAGTATTCCACTAGTATGTGACAGTGGATGTTAATTAAAGTCAGAAGGGAAAACAAGTCTTCATATAAAAAGTAATGCATTTGGATTAGACCAATTACAGTCTATGAAGAAGCAAAGAACAGATTCAGGCATGAAATGAGAGTGATTACATCACTGGCAGCACCACTATCACGAGAAAATTTAACCTTCAATCCAACTCAGAAGTCTTCCTAATTATAAGGAAACCCTTCTATGGCAAAGAACACATTTCCCATGTGCAAGTGCTAACTTAAAAGCATTGCACAGAAAATGGCGCACCAGGAAAATATGCTGCAGAATGGCCTAGGTCAATGTGTGAAAGTCCTGGAATACCCCTCCTGCTGCACAAACCACCTATTAAATGAATACTTGTCCAACTTTTGGCCTTAGAGATATTGTCTGTCATTTAAGGGAAAACTAAGACCAAATACTATTTTAAAACATATTTTTCAGATATATGATTAAAAAACTAATCAGTTTTATTATGCTTATTGGCGAACCGGGTCTTAGATCTGTTTTTGCATTGTTCTGTATTTTGGACATTTCTCCTTGGTAGTATAAACGCCTCATGAATTTCGGGTATAGTTGATGTGCTTTTACATGCCTTCAGGGATAGATTTCACTACTTACCACTTTTCTAAAATCCCCTGGAAATGCTGCATCTTCACACATTCACTTGGACTGGTTTCTGTCTATTTCTTCTTTCTAGATCTCAGAGACATCATGACTGTCATCACTGCATCTAACCACAATCTGTGTTTAGTCATCTGCCTTTAATGTATGCTAATTTATTTCTGATGTACCATGAAAAGCAGTAGATGAAACACTGCAGAATTTTTTATCACAAGATATAGTATCAAATTGATTATAAACTTATTTGCCTACTTACGTAACATCATTCATCTCTCCCTTAAATTCAACTGACATCAGAATGGAAAAATGGAATAAAATTGGAAATCATGATTAGAGCATATTTTAGTGGGCTTTTTTTCTCCCATCACTATGCCTTAAGAATCACGTTTCATTGGAATCTACTCAATGTCATTGTGATTTGTTATGATAGTGAAAAAAAAAAAAAATCCTCTTCTTTGTAATACCAACCTTTAAATTTGTTGTAATAAATAACCACCACAGTCTGTTAACTTTTATTTTTCAATTTTTACAGTAATTGAACTGCATTGATCAATAATTCACCATATTCAATCAGCTTTTTGAAGTTATACTCTTTTTCATCTGCAGGTTCCATTAATAAGAAAAGTCATCACTTTATTTCATACTTCATCTATCGAAACTATTAACACAGTTTCATCTGGCAAAAACTACATTTGCACAAACACACACAAGTACAAAAAGAAGAGTAAGTTGGATAAACTTTTGGTTTGACAAAATGACTTCCTAACTAAATACTTTACAATTAGACTTAAAAGACAGAAAGATATTTTGTACTCCTGCACCATTAAGTATTGGAATTGAAATCTTAGTATTGTCCCTGATTTCTAAGGCCTAATTATGCTGGCACTGACCAGCATATCTCATTTTGATCAAAATTATTCAATATCACTAATGTGCAAAACCAGATTGGAGTAAGTTTATCATGAGTTGACTGCAGCATCACATCTGCATTCCCAAAGGAAAAAGGGAGAGGAGAAATATCAGAGTTCATTGTATGTTTTCTAGCCCTTATTTAAGAATATGCCAGGTTCAAACACTATGAGGTATATTATCTCTAGAGACTAAAAGCATAATAACCAGCTTTCCATTGGACTCTTCCTTCTCTACACTGACTTTGTGACAGATTCAGAATTCTAAATATAATTCTGTGCTGAAGCACAAGCTTTCAGGGTAAGTAACAATTTTCTCATGACTTACATAGCTGCTAATTATTATGCCATGGGTATAATATACAGGAGAATGAGGCTGTTAACTTCATTAAGTAAAGATATGCATGGCTGCAAGTGAATGAAAATTTTTGTCCTTTTTTTCCCGCTTTCACCAACTAAAACAGAATTACCTTTAAACCAGTACACCCTCACGTACAACAACATTTACAATGTAAGTGATGGAAATAATCATCTACAAAAGAGAACAAATTCACTTCCCAGGAGAAAAGCAGCACTTAACTTTTCTCTAGGATGATGAACTCTGGCAAATAGGCTTAAAAAAGTCCTCAGAACTCATAAGCTGATTGGAGCTTGCCCTACAAACTCATTTTGCACTAAAAGTTTGATTGTGTTTACTAAGGCTGGCATAAAAACGTCATCTAAACAAATTTAGAAACAGGACACTAGAAACTGATGGAAAATTAAAAGTTAGTGTCACCATGGGAGCTTTATAAACTGATGAAATTAAAGGAAATGTTAGTTTTAAAGCTCCATGTTCCCATCTCTTCTTGAACTGGTTTATATAGGGTGAAAGTGTCATGTGAGGTGTTTCTTCAAGGATGACTAGAAGACCACATGAGGGGGTAAGATGTATCAAGAGTTGTAAGGAAGAGTTCATTCAGCACAAAACTGAAGACTATATGCAGTGGTCAGAGAAAACTTCTTTTGAAGTAAGTTGAACAGGAAAAAAAGCCGTTTTTTATATTGTTCCCTGGAAATACAGACAATCTTTACATACTGTCCTTCAAGCAGTGATACAGTCACAAAAGGAAAGAATTAAATCAAGAAAAATCCTGTGTAGTTAAGGGTCAGTATTATGTGGAAAGGAAGGTTTGTATCTCTATGGGAAAAGAGAATCAGGAGCACCTCTGGTTCTACTCCAGCAGACTTGCTGGGACTGAGGATCTGGACATTCAGGCAAGCACAGGAAAACAAGTACTGGAACAAAAAAAACCCAAAACTTTTGGCCTCCTAAAAGAAAAAAAAAAATCTTTCTAAATCAAGAAAACTAAAGCGTCTTGCCAGCACTGGTTGGAAAGGCAGGAGGGGGAAAAATTATGTTCTTCTGGAGGAAGCTCTTGTTTCTGCTTTTTATCGTCTGGCAGTAGTGTAGTAGAAGAGGCTTCTCATAAACCACAAACTTTGTGAAGGTTTCTCTGTTTATCTGGAAATGGAAAAGAGAATATTCTTACAGTCTTGGATCCATACCTTCATAAGCTGAAGCTGAAGCATTTAAGAATGGATTTTATGTTTTTATCTCTCAGTAGTTTTTCCTAAAGTTCTAGAGACCAGGGCTGTAGCCCATGAATGGTTTTCCACATACGTGCTGCAACTTGTGAGCATCTGAGCTATCTGGAGGCATCTGTTAGGTTACACACAAGGCAGAGAATATCTATAGCCATCTGGAACATCAGCTGGACCATCAAGCCTTTCAAAATGCATGTCATGTTTATGTCACCCCTCTTATTTTCATTAGATACCCCATCACATTAAACACCCAGCACATGTGTGTCTGTGTTATAGCTACCTGAAGTTAGATGTCTGAATCAAGACTTGAATCCCACCACATACTACAACATTTGTGAGAAATCACAGGTGATGGCAACCCAAGCCCACCTGTTGTTTGAAACACATTGTTTTCAGCAATGTCTTCTGCTTATGCATGAGTTTTTGTCAGATTACTATAACACTACTATATCTACCCATACTGGGTAGTCCTAATTATGAAGTCCTTATTACTAGTGCACTTCTAGGTTAAGAAACTGTGTGTGTGGAGTAAGGTGTACAAAGCTATCACAAGCAGAAAGATGTGGATGCTTCATATGAAGTGAGACTGCTTAATCCTAGATGTTTTTTCTTGCAATACTGTGCTTATAATATGATGAGCAAAACCTTTTATGGTGATTCAGTTCAGGTACTTAAAATTATTAGTAGGATGTGCTGAAATTTGCTCCCTAGTATAAGCTTTTCTGCAGATTTTAAGTTGTCTAAATGTTAATTCAAGTGGTTTGACAAGATTTGTATCCTTTTTTCAGATTGCTTAACATTCTATCAGAGAGAATAATGATCAACAGCATCACAGCTATAAATAGGAAAGTATTATTATTGTCTCTTATTTTGGTATCAGGGAAGCAGGCACTTATTTTTCAAATTTAGAGGATAAAAGAATAATGATAGAAAAATTCTAAGAAGTAGCTCTCTGGTTCAACTAATTAAACAAAAGTCAGAGTCTTTCTATACTATTCAGGGGCAAATTGTGCCAAGGATCACTCTGAAACTAGGCTTGGTTTCCACTGGTGGTGATGTTATCTAAAGCTAAATGCCTGCATGTGAGCAAAAGGTGGTATTCAGATGTCTAAACACAGTCAATTTTAAATGCCAGATCTAAGGTATTTTGTATTACCTCAGTAATTGCTCTAGAAAGCCCAACAGCAGATACAGAATTTCAGCTGATAAGCAATATTCATCAGTTGTGGTATTTATGCTCAAGATGTGGATGTTTAACACTATTTGAGATCTCTTTGGCCCTGTAATAAATCCACTTCAAATGGCAGATATGGCACAGATTCTATAGGGTTTCCATGGTTTTCTGAAGTAGCCTCTAGAAAGTGGGCAAGATATACTACAATATTTCAAATGTCCATGTATAGGTAAAAGCACCTTATTCATCATAGCTGTCAGCTTAATCCCTCAAAGCTTTAGAGAGGGCAAACTCTTTATTAACTGTACTGAGTGCTTTCACTTTCAGCTACCATAAACAAAAGCTTTCTGGAAACAAACTCTGAGGTCATTGGCTGACTTCAGCAATCTAAGAACAACCACCTACTTTCATATTAGGTATTGTGTTGTGATCTGGTTTCAGATCCCAAAATATGCAGATCTATACATCCCTTGTTGCATCTCCTAGCCCAGTGAAGGGGGAAAAAGTGTCATTAGGCAACTATGTTTAAATAACTGAATGCAGCATCTAATTTCTAAATTAATTTTACCCTTTGTCTGTAGCTAATAGTCATACACAGACAAAATGGACAGAAGACTCTTCCAGATAGTTGGCAAACTTTCTAGTGAAGAGCCAAATAAATTTGAGGCAGGCAGGTATTCATAGCTTCTCTGAGAACAGTTTTATACTGTAGACTGACCCACTGACTTCATAATAATTTGTCTCAACAGTTTAGGGTTTGTTCCTTTGAAGAAAAAAAATATCAGGTCTCATATATGTCACAAAGAGAAGCTGATTTTTAAAGTTCAATTTTGAAACTTTACTGTCAGAATTTATAAAACATTCTAACTTTAAAGGGACTACTTGTTTTTTCTTGGTTGTGGGTTATTTTTTGATTCTGTGGCTCATTTTTTGATTTTGTTTGTGGCTTTTACTATGCTAAGTTTAAAATTGGGCAAGAAGTGGAAATTCTTATGATCTGCCTAAAAGGCTCAATTTTCAACTGGGCAGAAGAAAGCTGTCATTAATAGAGAGCTTTCACTGTTTCTTCTTTTCCATGGTATTGATTTCTATTATCCTCTCTACT
Organism: Forpus xanthops; assembly: GCA_032466535.1. NCBI lineage: Eukaryota > Metazoa > Chordata > Aves > Psittaciformes > Psittacidae > Forpus > Forpus xanthops. The sequence continues at coordinate 9,716 of JASSUY010014174.1, forward strand.
GTGAATCCAAGTCAGTGACTGAGTCATAACTACAGAATATGCAATGAAAAAGAACAAGTCATAAACTGCAAGGCTGGGCAAAAAGCCACCAATCTCCCAAATGCCCTCTCCCAATTTTTTTTTCAATCTTCATCAGTTATTTTGGTTCATGAAACTAACCTTAGTTAAAGGAGCATAAAAACAATCTCAAATTGGTCTCTGCTGCAATTTCTGCTCTTACCAGGACAGTACTTTCCAAAGAAAATGAGCCACAATGAAGCTTACAGGAACAGAAAACTATGCAGGCTCAAATTCTGCTCAGGTTGTTTTAAGAGAGTGATGAGCCCAGAGCAACTTCAGATACCTGGAAAGCTACAAAACCTTCACAGGCTTTTTAGAGATTAAATCTTAATGAATTTTTTTTAACAGCAAAATTAGAGTCTTTTTTTTTTTTTTTGCTATGTTTTCACCTTAATTTTTTTTTCTGCATAAAATCAATCTTGTTATTTTAAAAAAGCCAAGACTATTTCCAAAATAGCGTACATCATATACATTTTTTACAGATGGCGATCTCAATAAAAACTTCAGAGATCCATGCCTAAATGTATTTCCATTTTAATTTTGATGAATTCCCCAAAACTATACCTTTATAAAATTATCTAAAGTCTTACAAGCAATTTTAATTAAAAAATTTGGCAACTGGATCAAAGCCAAAGCCACCTGACTGTAGCCCAGAACTAGCAGCATTAAAATAATGCTTTTGCATCACATGTAAACTATTGACATGAGATGATGACTGTATTCTCTTTCTAGAGAAGAAAACCTTTACACTGTGGTTGTTCTGCATTCAGCTTAATAACCAGCATAGCGTTGTTGGACTCCAAAAGGAAGGAGACATCATTTTTTATAGACATCAAAGATGTTTAATTTTATGCTTCTTATAAAAGATAGAAATTTGAACAATTTTAACACAGCTATTGGTGTGGTCCCATTACAGTATAGATGTAATATAATAAAACGGTTTTTTTAATTTGCAACAGAGACATAACATAAATGGGATTAAAGTTCTGAATCTTCGTTCAAAGTTTACATGCTGCATGACAATTAAAAGGGTTTTTTAAAAAACTCAAAGTATAATCACATCAATCATTAAAGCAGGAAAAATTTAAGAGTTATATTCTATTTTGGAAGATGGGCAGTCATGGGTTTAGCAGCAGCAGTCTTTTTTCTCCTTATTAGTAGCTGGTGCAATGCTGTGTTTTTGAATTTCGGCCTGGGAACTGTGATGTTAACACCAGTGTTTTCAGTTCCTGCTTGGTAATGTTTTGGTCTGACCAAGGACCTTCTGAGCTTCATGCGCTGCCAGGGAGGAGGGGGAACCGGGAGGAAGCCGGGAGGAAGCAGAGACAGGACACCAGACCCAAACTGACCAAAGAGGTATTTCATACCACAGCACAGCATGCCCAGGATGGAAAAACGGAGAGCAGAGACCTGGAAGGGTGGGAGAGCACTGCTTGGTCATGCTGGGTATTGGCGTGAGCTCTTGTATTCTTTCCTTGTATTTGCCTTGTCATTATTATTATTGGTGTTAGCAATAGTGATTTGTGTTATACCTTAGTTACTAAACTGTTCTTATCCCAAGCTGTAGGAGCTGCATTCTTTCAATTCTCCTTCCCATCCCTCCAGTAGGGGGAATAAAGAGGAGGAATGAGTGAGCAAAACTGCATGGCTAAGAGGCTTAAACCAGGACATGGGAAATAAATTGAGTGACACTGTGGCAGCATCCAATGTACTTTCTGAAAGTGCCTACAAGTTTCAGGAAGACAGGAAATAAAAACCAGATTTTTCAAATTCTAGCCGTGCACATCTGTTTATTACCACATGCTGTGCCGTTTCTCACAACAAAGCACATTTCATCATGAAGAAAAGCATAACAAATTTGTATGAGCTACTGATATGAAATAGAAAGTTCCAATTCATCCAGGCTTGTGGTACTGGCAATTTTGAAACACAGAACAGTATTCTAAAATAATATTCTAATCAAATGATTGAATTTATTTAACATTATTTTTATTAATTTTTTTCAAGAAAAGAATCAAAATGAAAATAGGAAAATTAATGGTAAGTTACACAATTTATCTCTACATGCTTACATAAAATGTAATTTACATTATTTTATTGTACATTTCCATAATTCCTGTTTCATTAACTAAAACATGGAGGGATTTAAAGACACATAGAAGAAGTTTTCAGTCCTAAACGCTGAAATAAAACAGAGCAAGTATGACAAAGCTCTATTCATTGACCAGTACAGGCTTCATAAAGAGGAAAGCAAATAGCTAAAAGTAGAACTGACTACCCTGGATTTGGAGAAAACTGAGGTTCTTAACGACTTCTTTACCTCAGTCTTCACTGGAAAAAGTTCTGAACATACCACCCAAGTCTCGGAAGGCAGATGCAGGGACAGTGAGAGTGAAGATCCTGGGCCTACGGTAAAAGAGGATCTGGTTCAAGACCATCTTACGAACTTGAACGTATACAAGTCCATGGGTCCTGATGAAATCCATCTGCAGGGCCTGAAGGAGCTGGCAGATGAAGTTACTAAGACACTGTTCATCATATTTGAAAAATCATGGCAGTCAGATGAAGTTCCCAACAACTGGAAAAACGGAAATATAACCCCATTTTCAAGAAGGGAAAAACGGATGAGCTGGGGAGCTACAGACCAGTCAGCCACACCTCTGTGCCTGCCAAAATCATGGAGTGAATTCTCCTGGAGGGCATGCTGAAGCACATGAAACAAAACAAAGTGCTTAGTGACAACCAGAATGGCTTCACTAGGGGGAAATCCTGCCTGACCAATCTGGTGGCCTTCTATGATGGGGCTATGGAACTGATGGACAGGGGTACAGCCGTTGATGTCATCTACCTGGACTTGTGCAAAGCATTTGACAATGTCTCACATGACATCCTTTCAAATCAAGAGGATGAGAAAAACTGTCTATCAGTATAAGACTGATAATTCAATCGTCTTGGAACAGTGAATCATTTTCCATGCATTTTTAAATAGTATTGTGATAGAATTTCAGTGCCAATAAAGAAGAAATGCCTCTGAGTTCAAAAAGATTTGGAATGGGAAGGAAAATTGCTTTGAAGAAAAAAAAATAAGAAGAAAAGCTGCACAGAGCCATAAATAACTACAAATGAGATACTTAGATATTGTTTTTTAGTGTTGATGGCAATGAAGTTAGAGTGAATAATGAGTCTATTTACGTTGTGGTAACCAGACTCCTTGTTCTGTAGAAAGTGCATCTACTGAAGGATCTTTTCAGATGGTAGGGCTTATTTAGATAAACTTTTTAAAAATTCCAGATTAAATAATATTTTTATTTCTTGCTACCAATCATTACAAAATATGAATATTTTCCAGAAGGTAATTTCACTATTAAAAAAAGCACAAATCTAAACCACAGAACAAAAAAAAACCCCTCTCAACCAAACCAGCTCCTGACACAAGAAGCAAAATTGTACTTGCAGCTACTATTTTTCAGAAAACTCTCATCTGTCTACCTTTTGCAGGTTAGATTTATGATTTGTAGTATCTCTGTGAGAAATACTGCATCAGCTTCACAGCATGAAGCTGCTTCCGTATAATGTCAAGGGAAGAATAATATTGTTATAGTTTTGAAACCTGTAGAAGCCTTACTTTAGTATGTAGTCAATACTTTCTGAAAAGCCACAGAGTACTATGAAAGTGCAAGCTGTATTCTTACAGCAGCAGTGCCAACCAGAGAATCTTTCCATTGAGGGAACAATCTTCATAAAGAAGAATGTATTTAGTGAGTGCACCCATCATTGCCAAAGAGCAGGTGACAATAAATGACTGTCAAATATGTAATGGAAAGTTTCATCTTAATGATACAGATGTGATATGTTTGTTAACTGTCTGAGGTTGGATATATACTGTGTGTTTGATCATGCGTATGTAAAATGAAATGGAGCAGAAGGAACAAGCTCCATAACCTGACCTTGCAACAGTGTTTATACTGAGATTTTGTTTTAGAGAGTAAAAGATATTCTGGTTGGGCTCTGACTGGATCCTAGTATTTTCTTGAATTAGAATCCCCAGCGCAACTTGTGGCAGCTTCATAGGAAGAGACCGTAGGATTTAAAGATAATGTCACAAAGTTTAAGTCTCTGGTTTGATCCTCATGCCCTGCCTTCTGAGATCCAGAGGTCTTTAGAATAAGCTTCTGAGATTATGGGTACTTTATGGACTTAAAAGTCATGGACAGTGGAAACAAATCCTAATAATTTTTTTTTAGTTTTGAGAAATAGCAAAAAAATCAGGATTTCACCCCCTTTTCTGCATGAAAGGTTTGTTTGTTTTTTTTTTTTTTCTTTGTTCTGTTGGCTTTTTTTAAATCCAAACATCTGAAAAAGTCAAAGCAGTCAAGGTTTAATACCTCTTTTCCAACTCAAGAAAAACAAAAAGAGAAAGCGAAGCATGAAAGCAAAGAGACTTAATGAGAGGATAGCTTTTACTTTTCCCACTGGCACTGGATCATTTTCTTAGCCTCTACTCATAGTAATGGAAACTATGATGTACTGCACTCAGCAGCTACTCAAGGTCAGAAATAGCTTCTGTTGAACACAGCTCATTGTATCTGGCAAAGAAAAAACCCACAGCTATCCAGCATTTTTCAAGTGATCTCTAAAATTTTCAAGTATTTTTTGTCTCATTTTAGAAAGAAGAGATAGTTGGCATCTAGCCTTGTTTTTTAATAATTTATGCCCAATCTGATATATTCTTTCTCTTTTTTTGCCTTTCAAACTTATTAATCTAAAATTAGACTAGCTAGCTAGCCGTGCAGCTGTGGCAACATCTATTCCTTTAAGCCAAAGTACTGAACTCAGATATTCATGTGAAACTCATTGAGTGAGTACAATTTCCTCTGACATTCACAGCCACGGGCAGTTGGCCCTAGTTGTCAATTCCTTCACCACCACAGAGCAGAAAACCGAATTTTGGATCCACTGTATTCTGTAAATCATTCTATGAACTGACATAATGGAATGATGACAAGAATAAACTTGGTAGTTTTTTTTTGTTTTTTTTTTTTTTTTCAGTTCGAAAAGGCGTCTTCTGCTATTGCTATGCAAACACAGAATTAGATTTTCTGTTGAGGTGAAATACATATTTTCTGTGACATACTGATTTTTCTTTTGTTCTTTCCTGCTTTCCTTTTATGCATCCTTAGTAGAACCCAGAAAATAGTTTGTTTATATCCTTGAATCCTTTGCATTTCTAAGGTGGAAAGCAAATATTCACAGTTATCATGCTACCTTCTCCCTAAATACAATCAATTGGAGGCTGGCACTACCTGCATCCTTGAAAAGAATATAAGCATAGTTTTTTATTTGTCATTTTTCATTTTTTCATTTATTTCAAAGGCAAATGATTAAAAGGTCTCTTTTAACGCAAATATAAAATTAAATTATCAGATTTAAGGTTCCAGATGTATAAATACCCCCTCTCCCCACTTCTTTGGTGGTATAAGCAATCTCAGTGCCATTTTATGTATAGTGCTTATAATCTGAGCCTTACAGACGCATTGAAATCTATCAAATTATAGTAAGTAACTTCAGGTTTTAATTCTTATATTAATTTCCCAGATTAAAAAAGTGAAATTGATTACTGGGTAAAAAAGGCTTAGTAAAAGGTCTATGTCCTCTTAAGGTTTCTAAAGCTTCAGACAAAGCAATTGGGTAGATTGAACATTAAACCAGCTCATTTTAATGTACCTGTCAGCTCTGCTCAAGTTGTCCAAGAGATAGGAAGAGGCTCAGAGTCAGGGAGGTAGATGGAGAGGGGAATACCCCCAGGTATTTTCATTTAAAAATCAAATTATTTTTTTAACTTCTTGGTAGGTTGTTTAATAGGAAAAACTGTATTTTCTGCACTGCATGATATGAAAGCATTTTCCTAAATTATATTTGCTAGTTTATCCATCCTTGTGTGTGTCTTCTTTAGGGAATAAAAAGACACCTGGATTCCTAAAGCTGAATATTGTGTTATGTTATAATAGGCTCAATGTCTCTAAATTGCTTAGTAAAATTCTCAAATTGCTGTAATTGAGGAGAAGATTTGCAGGTCAAATGTCAACTTTATTCATGCATAAGTCAAGCAAAATAGCCAATAAAATAAGATTTGGAATACATTAATACATAGAAGAGCAGAAAATACAGAACATTCACAGTCATTTGATAGAGTTGGTAGGAATGTGGCACATATATCAACAAGCAACTCAACTAGTTTTGTTAATATTGAACAGTTAATTATTGCCCTTTGGAATATTTGGGACTTAATAATAATGATAAAAACAAAACCCAACAAGGACAGAAGAATTATAATTCAAAATTTTTAGTAATCCTCACTTCTAAATGATTTTTTTTAAAAACTATTTTTGGCATTTTATTACTAAAAGAAGTAAAAAAATCACTCTACATACATCATTGGCATTATTTTTCCTTAGGAAACTGCACTTCAAACAATTGATTTACCCAAGAGACTAATTTTCTGTCCTGGGTTTAGCAGCAGCAGTCATTTTTCTCCTTCATAGTGGCTTGGTCAATGCTATGTTTTTGACTTTCGGCCTGGGAACTGCAATGATAACACCAGTGTTTATAGATATGGTTTAGAATGTTTTGTCTGACCAAGGACCTTCTGAGCCTCATGCTCTGCCAGGGAGGAGGGGAAGTCGGGAGGAAGCAGAGACAGGACACCTGATCCAAACTGACCAAATTGGTATTCCATACCACAGCATGTTATGCCCAGGATGAAAAAAATGGAGAGCCGAGAACTGGAAGGGTGGGGGTGCAGTACTTGGTCAGGCTGGGTATAGTTAGTGAGGTGTTGTACTCTTTCCTTGTATTTCTCTTTTCATTATTACTACTGGTGGTAGTAGTAGTGATTTGTGTTATACCTTAGTTACTAAACTGTTCTTATCTCAACCTGTGGGAGTTGCAT
>JASSUY010014176.1:0-29366 GCA_032466535.1 Forpus xanthops
TGATTTATGTTATACCTTAGTTACTAAACTGTTCTTATCTCAACCTGTGGGAGTTGCATTCTTTTGATTCTCCTCCCAATCCTGGGACTGGGGAAGAAAGAGGGGGGAGTGAGTGAGCAGAACTGTTTAAGAGCCCCAAACCACGACATGGAGAAATTTGCCTGGGTGCTAAGGTGAAGGTGGGGCCTCAGCAATCACTGCAGCTCTTTGTTACCTCTGCACCAAGCATCCCAGTCCTTACAGGGCCAGGCTGGAGCAAGAGGTATGGACGAGGCTACCTGAAGCACAAGATGCCCCATTTTTCAACGGGCAGCTTTAAAAGCAGCAGTCCACACATTTACATGTGTCTGCGATCTCTGCCCAAGGAGCTGCAGGTAAAACCAGGGCCATGGGAAGATGCCAGCCTGCATTCCTGTACCAGGAGCAAAGTACTCAAGGGGAAGTCCTCAGAACAAAACACTGACAGGAGAAGGATTTCCATCAATGACTTCAAACCACCACCCCAGGCATTGTAAACAGTCATTTGTACTACCAGGCTGTTATAAAGTTGGCCTGAAAGAAGGGAAATGTGCTTTGGGGGTTGTGAGATTGCTCCTCCCTGGGTCAGCCACAATCCAAGCCCAAATCTGCATCAGAGCACACAGGCTGGAACAACACCACCGCCTGCAAGGCCAGGCGAGTCTTGCAGAACAGGACAGAGAAGCATCCATCATCAGTGACAAAGGGCTATTGATCCTGCCCGAGGGCACAGAGATGGATTTACTGACCTCTCCAAACCCACTCCACAGATCCTCTGGAAAAGTAATCCTCATCCTGCCAAACCCTCAATAAGGGCAGTGTTCCAGGCATTCCAACCAATGCCAGTACCATCAACAGGGCAGCACATGTAGAAGTCTTGAGGTATTAAAAAGCAACTCCAACACAGCAAAACCAACATGCCCACTTGAAACAGCACAACAAAACCCACCCTGCAGTCACAATACACCTTCCACAGCCAAGCCCCTTCAGCAGTAACCCGAAAAACTTGTTTTGAGAGGATGACAGTGAGAAATCAGCAGGGCCCTGGGGCATGCAGGTGAATTCACACATGTGTCTCCGCACCCTCCAGGGACTGAAGGCAGCTCTCCAGGGAGGTTCAGTGCAATGAGGCACTGCAGAGATAACCAGGGTCATTTGCTCATCCACTTCAGGTTCTACTTTCCCATGGTTGCACTATCAGGATGTTTTCCAGCAGAGAGAATCGTTTCAACCTGAAACTGCTCTGAACAAAAACATACAATTAGCAATTCCCCCACCAAGGAGAGGAGGAAAGAAGACCAAGGCATAATTTAAGCCTGTAGGAAACAGAGATGAGCAAAGAACTAGCTATATATGAACGCAGCTAAATTTAAAGATAAGGAAGTTGTGTTTTCTATCTCTGTACATTACACCAGATGCCAGCTCAGTAAAAAATGCACATATATCTATATGAAGTTTGTATTTCATATATATATATATATAGACACAAAGACATATAACATGCACAAAGTGGTTTCAGTCATACATCAGCTCTGTGTATTTGCCTAGTGGGACACCAGGAGATGCCAAGATGGCACCCAGTGAGCTGTGATGTTGAACAAGCAGGAGCTCCATTGGCTGTGCTATGGAGAAGGCCAAGGAAACATATGGCTCACACATCAGGTGCTGGAAGGAGGATGATCTCCTCTTTCTCCTCCTTCCCTGCAGTTTTTAAGTCTTCATACATTGTGATCCAGGCCTGCAGCTGCCCTGACTCGAGGGGACAAGGGGAACAAGGATGTTCTGTTTCACTGTCAAACAAGAGACAAGACTCACGCACATCCTTTGATGTGATACAGCTTCAAGGCAGCAGAGTTATGCATTCAGGGCTCATCTCAGCCTTCAGCCTCAGCCCCCAGCATGGCCACACCACTGTCACCTTCCTTTTAGATGGTGAGAGACCTATCAAGACGCTGGACCAGCAACCAGGGAGACAACCCATCTTTCAAACCGAGTTTGCCCCACAGAGGTCAATGGTTTCCCAAATCAGGGAGTTGTCACACACAGCTACCCAGCTTCTCCATGCATCCGCCCTCCTTGTGATGTACCCCTCCTCCTGTCCTGTTTCCCTACTACACTTACACAAAGCTTGAGATCTCTTCCCAAGTGAGCTCTTGTTTCGCTTGAGCATCGCCATGATTGTAAGAGCCACCTTTCACCTCCCTTCCCTGCAAAAACCCCTGTGTTCCTCTATATCTCTTCCTTTTTTGCTCTTCATGCCTCAATGATGCCCCATGACCTTGCCAAGTGCAGCGGGAAGAGCCAGAAGGACACCAGAACAGCTCCTGAAGAATAACTAAGTACTGGTTGCCACATTAGCTGCTCTTCTGACCGACATCCCTGTGCTGCTGCCTGTCATCTAAAGGACATGCGAAGCCTTGAAGCAAGACAAGGAAGACAGGAGAGAAAACTATTTGCCCATCCCCAGCTTCACCACACCCCAGGCACCAGCATAGCTCCAGACCCACAGGGTCACCTTGCAAAAGGGGGAGCAGGGGGTGAGCAGAACCACCCCGATAACAGGAGAGCTCCAGCTCTTTGAAGACATATGGCTGCTCTCCATCCTTCGAGCAATGACTCCACCACGCTTCCCAGTTCCAGCTGCCTAAGCGCTTTCTGCGGACATTTCCTCCTTCTTTGCAATCATTTGGCTAATAAGATGAGCAGGTTGGGCTCATTTATTTTGGACACTGTTCTTGGGTCATTAGCAGAAAGGCTAATCATTGCGTTGGCAGAAAAGATCACTTCTGCTTCAGAGCTGACTGCAGAGCACAGGGAGGGAGGCAGAGAAAAGGAGCTTTACAGAGCCTCTAGGAAAAATAAACCACAAACCCCAAGTTCTGTGCCTCTGGAAGTGGAATTTTCCTCTGCTATTTCCCAAGGAACCCAATGCGAGGATGAAGCGGGCAGACTTCAGTGCCTGAGGCTGTTCTGCAGAGCTCCCACCTCTGAGGGCCTGGAGAAGGAGTGACATTTGCAGCAGCAGCAACGTGCCCTGGTGAGGGTCAGCCCTCCAGGAAGGAATCACCTTCCTCACCCTGGATACCAAGAGCCCTAAAGCACAAAGTGTAGGTGAAGGAGCACTTTCTAGGATGGTTTGGGGTCAGGAGAGTGGATCTGATGTGATGCCTGCTCTCTGTTTGCAGCACCTGAGAACCAAAAGCTACCTACAGAGAGAGTTGTTGGAGTCATTTAAAGAACACTTTGCATTCAGTGCTGAAGGCTGGAGTGTCAGTGGGGGTGCTGAGCTGTCAGGCTTTTAGAGCTAAAGCCTGGCTTTCCAGGAGAAACAGCAAAGCTGAGCCCTTTCCATTCCTGTCCCAAGAGGGGAGACAGCAGAAGCAAAAGATGAAGCCCCACAATAAAGCCATGCCAAAACAGAGCAGCACCACCAGGCAAAGCTTCCCCAAAACCATGTCCCAAGTGCCCTGGGAAATGAGCTGCCCTGCAGCATTCCTGCTCACAGAGCCCAGGGACACAGAGAGCAGGAATGCTGAGCTGCATCTCACTTCACAGCACAGCAAAACCAGCCTCTGCCTTCACTGACTGACCTGGCAAGGGCAGAAATGAGGTGCTGAGAGTGGAGGGACAGCTGGACACAGCAGAGGCTGTCCCCTGCTCTAGCACATGCACAGCCAGCATGCCTCCTGCTTGGCTGATCCAGCTTCACCTCATCCCAGATGTTCCAGCCATGTGTGCCGCCAAGTGATGCCATGACCTTGGCTGCTCTCAGCAGCATCCTTAGGGCAAGTGCAGGTTGGATCTCCTGCCTCCATAGGGAGGCTTTTGGTGGCCATCCATCAGCTCTGTGCTTTCACCCTCAGGACCACAGTGGAGAAACCCCATACTTGCCAATCAGATATATGGGAAGGGAACTGGGCAAGGGGATGGAATGGCAAAGGCTGGGAAAAGGGATGCCAGAAGTTTGCCCCCGCACCTCTCCCCAGGGTGCTTCAGCTTGCCTTAAGCTACATCATGTCAAGGCATGCCTACGGGAGCATCACACAGTGCTCTCCAGGCAAAGCCCCTCCAGCATCGAGGCAAAGGCAGAGCCCAGTGACAAAAGGGGAGCTCAGGCTTGCTCTGCAGGGTGCTCCAGCCAGAGAAAGGGAAGGAGGAGGTTTGGGAGCTAATTTAGAGCTTGGATTTCCTAAGCCTTTTCAGAGATGGAGGTTATTGGCAGGCAGCATTACAGCCCCTGCCAGTCTCAGCGGCTCTACAATGTCCTCCCCTTGGCAAGGGCAGCACTGGGGAAAAAATAACACACAGAAAACAAGGGACGCATGATGGAGAGCTTGGCCGAAGGCTCCCTCCCCCTGCCAACCTGCCTGCCTTGGAGGAAGAGCAGGAAAATAAGTGAGAAGTGGCTATTTAGAAAGTAAAGCAAAACAGCCATGGTACTTGTTTTGCTAAGGGAAAAATGGCTGAGCTGAGGGGCTGGAGCTGCGGCAGAAGATGAGTGGATACAACCTGGGAACATTGCTTTGAGTAGTGCCCACCACCCTCCCCACATCCTCCTGCCAGCACAGGGCTCTCCTGTACCCCATGGCTGCTGTGCAGAACCCCACAAGCAGGACCTTAGCTGCCAGTGAGCCCATAGAGATAAGTGCAGCCGGGAGCACAGCTCGGCTGGCAGGCTTGGGCACACAGGGGTGAAATGGCATGACCCATAAAGGCAGGGTTGTGGGAAGCATCCTCTCTCCTCCTTGGAATTCACAGGAGGGGACTGCTCTCTGCTTGAGGGTGCTACAGTGGGAAGGAGCTCATCAGCACCCAGAGAGTACAGAGGGTGAAGCCATCTACAGCCAAGCATCACAGTCAGAGCAGTGGCTCCTCAACAAGGACAGGATGACTCTGATGCCCAATTGTCTCTTTTTCAATGGAGAAGGATGACTCCTATGTCTCATTATCCATTTTTCAAGGGAGAAGAAAAGAGGAAGAGAATCATGAGAGCAAAGGGACAACCCCAACCCTGCAGCCCAGGGGCTAGTTGAACAGAGGTAAAACAGGTAAGGCATGGTCAGGTGAAGTGTGGTCACTTCAAAATTGGTTACCAAAGAGATCTGCAGCACAAGATTTTATCATTAAAGCTTCTTTTACCGTCATCCTGCATCATCCGGCAAACAGAGCATCATGTACCTTTACATGTTCATCTACCCCACGGAATGCCTGGACAGCTCCAGCAGCCCTAGGAGCAGAGCAGCCTGCTCACACATACACAGCACTCCCTGCATGAAGACCTGTTTGGTTAGCAAAGCCAGGATCTTGGTATTAGTGTCCCATAGAGAACAAGTAGCCCAAAGCCAATGGGGGTCATCTCCATCCAAGGCGGGACCAGCCATGGCCAATTGGGATGCACACAGGTAGGACATACACCCTTCGAAGCACGAGGAGCAGCTCATCCTCAGAACCCCTCCGGGAAGGCTCTGTTGGGGCTGGTGGCTAGGCAGGGCTCCAGGGCCCAGGGTGGGTTATACAGGGAATGCAGAAGGCAAATCCAAAGCAGTCAATATCCTAAGGTAGGAGCAGGTAGGCTGGAATACGATCTGCCCATGGCTGTCAAAATGCTCACACAAACCCCACCTCCCCACCTCAGGGGAAACACAAGCCAGCAAACAGCCCAGCTCATCCCTCCCTTCCACAGAGCACAGGGTTGAGCAGGGAGAAAGAAAGATCAGGTCACTTCACTCCTCTGCTTTGCAAAGCTATTCCCTAACTCCCAGCACTCAGCAGCAGCTACAGGAACAATCTGGCTGATGACTCCTCCTCCCCTTGACCCCCAGCCATCCAGAGGATAAGCCGGGCTGCATGGCAGAGGTGGTTCAAGTACAGAAAGGAGGACTGAAAACGGCTCCACACTACAGCTCCTTCTGCAGCATTCATCCCAGCACAAGCCAGAGCATCCCAGGTGGATCTGGGAAAGAGTGAACCCAATGGGGGCCTGGGACAAAGTCAAGGTAGCCCTCAAAGAGGGAGCTAAGATCTCTCAGCCTGAGCAGCACATCCAGGTAACTGATGCTCAAGGTGTTTGGTGTGAAGCAGGACCAGTGACAAGCTGACTGTGCCACCCCAAGCCTCAGGAGCTGCAGGCAGTGACAGCGACAGCCCCTCTTCAGGGCACATGAAATGGGTAAAAACGCTTTCCCTAGCAGCTTATGCTCTTCCCCAACCAGGGAGGACACAGTCACATCTGAATTCCTTCCCATAACCTCAGCCTGAGGGCACAGACCTTACTTGAGAACTGAATCCTGGGCCACAGCTGAGAGCATCTCACAGCTTGTTAGCTGGATCCTGCAAGGCGAGAGGAATCCCTGGCAACAGTTCCAAGTGATCGCTTGACATACCTGGAGCTGTTGTCTCATTTCAGTTTGTTTCCAGGAGCCTTGCAGCTATCATTGCCTTTGTTTGCTGTTTATAAGTGAGCCTCTTCCTTACCTAATCGCACACCACGGCTGGCTGGAAGCACACCATCCCCACAGCACTCACTGAAGCAGCACCCCAGCATCCATCCTCCATCATCTCCCACCTGCATGAGGTTGAACGCCGCTGAAGGACCGTTCTCTGAGGGGGTTGTGGATGTGCCTGAACCCACAGGGTCCTGAGAAGGTGCAGGGATAGTGTCTAAACAGCCATGTACAGCAAACTCCCATCGTGAGGAAGGACAACGGGAGAAGCAGCTTCCCTGCCTTTGTCATCCTAAGGATGTTGTGTGGGATCAAGTCCCTGGTACCTCACTCAGCCAATCCCAGCCTGGTCAAGCTGCATCCCAGGACATGAGTTTGCCAGCAAGCTCAAATCACTAATTCCTGTGGCAGAGGGAATCTGACAGGCCCAGTGCTGGTGTGAGTAATGATGGACCTATGGGAGAGGCCCAGAAAACCTGCAGTTTAATCATACTGAGAAACTGCCTTTGGGGCATTAACCAGCACCCTCCATTCAGTCAATCCCCCCACTGCAATGTCACACTGCTGACGTATCTTATTAAACCCACCCCCTTACACAGACCTCTGCAGAATGATGCTCCCCAAATCCTCCAATGTTTGCAAAAGCAGCAGCAAATTCAACACCAGGACTGGGCTCTGCTCCCCCAGCAACTGCTGCCGTCACCACCTTGGTTTCACCCTGAGCTTGTGCTTGGTGCAATGAGGAAAACCATGCCCAGGCCAGCAGGAGAGTTTAAACTTGCCTAAGGCAAGCTGGCAATGTGTTTGTAACCAGATAAACCCTTGGGAAGGGAAATGGAGATACCTGACATTGCTAAAGCATCCATCCTGCTGCCATCTTCCCGCAGGCAGGCTTCTTACCTCCCCATACCAAAATAAAAGGTCATAGAATCCCAGAATGATTTGTGTTGGAAGACACCTCAAAGCTCATTCAGTTCCAACCCCCTGCCATGGGCAGGGACACCTTCCATAGGCTGCTCCAAACCACATCCAACCTGGCCTTGAATAAATAAGTGTGCTCCTCTGCCCTGAGGAGCCAGAAAGGAGGAGGCTAGAAGGGAAAACAATCCATTTTCCCGCTGGATAAAGAGCAATGCAAGGATTAAAGCGCCAAACCCCTGCAAGATGAGCATTTCCCAGCAGAGCCAGGGCTGATGCTCCTGCTTGCTCCCTCTCCAGTCACTTCCATAATGCATCCAGGCAGCCCTGGGGAGCTCCCACCAGGACAGAGCCCAATCGGTCTGAGCAGCTCCCTGCAAAAATAATTATTTTCCTGCAGATTTAGATAATTGGATTTTAAAAATAAGCACAATTACTTCCTCACATCCCCCCTCTTCGCTTTCTGCTGCAGGGAACTGGTGGAGACCTCTCTAGGGCTGGAACAGAGCCCGATCCCTCTTGTCCATGGGGATGGAGGTGGGAGGGAAGAGGCAGAGTGGGAGCAGTGACAGGTAAAAATAACCACACTTGGCCTGATGCTGCTCCCAATTAAGGCAATGGGAATTGCGCCCAACTTCCTCCAGCAGCAGGATCCAGACATACACAGAAAGAGTCCTCAGCTGTATCAGCAGCCTGATGATCATCAGAGAAAATCACGTAGTCATGAGCTGCTTCCCCCTGTTTCATGCTGGCATTTGAGCATCCCCACACCAGAGCTGGGTGATCATCAGACCCCCATCCCTTTCCCAGCACCACAACTCCCCTGGTTTGGGCACAGTTCCTCCCTGAAGAGCTTGGCAAGGCTTTTCAAGGCATGGTTTATCTGCTCCGACAGTTTTCCATCAGCTGAAACTAAAGTGTAAGTGGTTTTGGGGAAGATATGGAAAGCGTTGAAGAGTAGAAACATTTCATTCTGACACTTCCCTGAACAAAAAACACTCTGCCTTTTCACAGCGCAGCATTGCCTTGTGAAACTAAGCCCAATTTATTTTTAAATGGAAGGGGGAAAAAAAAGAGCCCAAACTGAAAGCAAGCATCATATTTCTGGGGACAAGTATGATATTGCATTTCATCCCATCATTAACACTCCCAGCCTTGGGATTTGTCAGCCAAATGAAAACGCAGTCTTTCCTAGTGCTTTAATGTAAAATCTTTCACAAACCTTTCAGCTATTCTGCATGAGGTTCACCCCAGTTCATCTTTATATGAGCCAAAACCTGATACCAACAACGTTTGAACTGATGCAAACATTCTAACTCGCATTCAAACAAGAGTAACGACTTAGAGAAGCAAGATCTGCAGATGACACAAGATTTGACGAGAAAAGTAAGACATTCCACTCCTTGTTGGAAGACCAATAAAGCATTCTAGCCCATAGGCTCTCCCTTGGAGCTGAAACAGAAAAGTAAACTCCAGGGTAAGGAGCATCAGGCTCCTGCATCCCCAGGGTCAGAGCCTGTGTTGTACCAACAGAAACCTGGAAATGACCCCACTCTTCCAGGGATGTAAAGAGTACGCCAGGCATTCCTGCTGTGTCCCAGCACAGCCTCACAGGCAAGGGGACAGCATCCCCATCACTCTTCTGAGGAGCACCCCAAGGCAGGCAGTGCGAGGTCCACTGCCTAGGAACACAATCCCCCCATAAGGGATTACCTTGGAGCCAGCCATCGCCCATCCTCGGACATCAGCATCACAGGAATTCTCCTAGATTAACAATTCTAACACCATATGTAGCAGTTTAAAGTGACTACAGTCAGTCTGGTAGCTTCAAAGCACTTCTGTATCTGCATCAGTGTTTCAAAGGTATGGATCAAATGCTCATAGAACTTTACATACATACAGAGGGTTTCCACATGGAATCGCTCTCTCTAGGAGCCCAGCAGCTCAGTGACACCCAGCCTGCACAGGACAAGGATGCTGCTTCCTCTACACTCTGCAAACAAGAAGCCAAGGCAGAGCTATCCCAACCAAAGCCTGGCTCTTCCATCTGCTTCAGCCCATGGTGAGAGAAAAAGCATGGAGAAAAGGTCAAGCTACCAGCTACGCCCCGCGGCGCTATAGATGCATGAGTATTCCTCCCAGACAGATGGTGGGAAGGGGAAGAGTGAGGAGGAGGAAGGAAGGGAACAGGATCAAGAAAAGAATCTGAAACTGGCAAAGTCCCTGCTCTGGGTGATAAAAATACATAGCTCCCCATCACCAGCAGCGATGGGACTCACCATGGGGGCGAAGGAAGACGTGCGTGATGCCTGGTGCATGTCCCACCTCAAGGCAGGAGCTGACACAGCTCCAACGCTCCTCACCCCATTCCCAAACCTTCCTTTGGTGGTGTTCTCCATCTCCTCATGATCCCTGGAACAGGATGAGAAAGTTGGGGCTGTTCAGCCTGGATAAGAGAAGCTGCATGGAGACCTCAGAGCAGCTCCCAGTGTTTGAAGGGGGCTACAAGGATGCTGGAGAGGGACTCTTCATCAGGGATTGTAGTGACAGGACAAGGGGTGATGGGTTCAAACTGAAACAGGGGAAGTTCAGTTTGGATATAAGGAAGTTCTTTACTGTGAGGGTGGTGAGGCCCTGGTTGCCGAGAGAAGCTGTGGCTGCCTCATCCCTGGCAGTGTTCGAGGCCAGGCTGGACACAGCTTTGGGTGG
Organism: Forpus xanthops; assembly: GCA_032466535.1. NCBI lineage: Eukaryota > Metazoa > Chordata > Aves > Psittaciformes > Psittacidae > Forpus > Forpus xanthops. The sequence continues at coordinate 10,089 of JASSUY010014176.1, forward strand.
TACAGCGTGAAGAGTCCCTGCCCATAGCAGGGGGGTGGAACTGGATGATCTTAAGGTCCTTTCCATCCCAAACCGTCCTGTGATTTCAGCATCCCCCTCCCATCTCTAGCACTCTCACTACACCAACCACCTTTCCAAGCTGAGTGCTTTTTTTTTTTTTCTCCCATTCCTCCTCTTTTTTCAGCACATTCAGGTTAGGAATTCTCTATGTCTGCAGATCATTCCCATGTGTTCAATGCCATCTGCAAAAGGCAAATCCCTCCCAAACGCTTCCTGTGGCTGCTTTACCCCTAGTATCAGCTTTGATTGCTCTGGGGATGACAAGAAAGTTAGTTTGCTGCTCAGCTCGGATGAACTAAGAGTATTTATTCAGCCCTGCTTTATCAGAGATGCAAATCAAGCACTCCAGTTCCATAGCTGAACACAGTGGGGGGGAAATGTGCTAGATAGAAAGCTATAAAGTGCCTAATGTATTCACAGGAGCTAAGGTAGAAAACAGAGATTAATGAAAAATTATTAACATAACAGGTGTCATTGTCACAAAAGTGACACTTTAAAAACAAATCCCCCCCAAAATGAATACCTTGTACAGAAGAGCACAGCGTTAACTACATTTAGTCCCTGGTTCACATCTCTGCAATGAAGAAGAGCACAGAGGGAGGTGAACAGAAGAAGCTGCTTCTCCCAGCCTGCCTAAAGTTGGCTAATGGTACGTTATGGAAATTAAGCACGAAGCCAAAGAATGCTCCCATTCGGGGAAAGAGCATCAGGGTGAGAGAAGAGGGAGGCTTGCTCCTAGCTTCACCCATCAGCAGACCCACTCCTCACACCAGTTCAAGGGTGCATCCGTAACTTCACCAGTGTCCAAGGTGCTCTGGACAGCACAGGGCAGGTAGAGGTTACCAGGGTGACACTCAGCTTCCAACTGTGCTGAGCTCCAGTCCCTAAATCAATGGGGTGCAAGCACCCTATTCAATAATATGGAAGTGCTCAGCAGCACTGTCTTGGACCACTATACCCAGCGAAAGTCCCACCAACCTCTTCTGCTACCCCAAAGCAGCTCAGGGCCACCACCAGCAGACTGGAACACTGCTCCAGGCAAGGTGCTAACACTCCATCTGCCATCAGCACAGAGCCTGTGGCTCCTATCCTCATCACAGGGATTTGGGGATGCTTGGTCCAACTTCACATTGCAGTGGGTGCCTCCTGCTCCTCTCCCCACATGTGAGGGGAAGAGATGTGATTCTCCCACAGGGACACACTGAACCCACCTCCTGCAGGTTGAGAGCTTTTCTTTTGGGTTTTGCATTTTAATAGAACCAGCTAATTGTAGATCAATTTAGCTCTTTAATACCTTTCAGATAAGGAAATCTGCTGCAGCAGCAATTCCTTCCCTACCTTAATTAATTCCTAAACATCACAGAAGCTGGAAGTGGATGCTTCATGAATTTGGTTGACCTCCTGGTACAGAAATAATGACACAGATGTTGTGTCTTCTTCACTACCTCATTATTCATGTTACTCCATGTTTTCTTTCCCCCAACTGAGCTGGCTGACAGGAGCTCCAATGCTGCCATCAGCATGACAAGCAAGACATCAACTGTGAACACAAGGTCGGCATGGAAGTAAATCCGTCGGGAGGTTTTGTATCAAGGAGGATAAAATCATGTGGCTGCCCCATCCCTGGCAGTGTTCAAGGCCAGGTTGGACACAGGGGCTTGGAGCACGCTGTTCTAGTGGAAGGTGTCCCTGCCTGTGGCAGGGGTTGGAACTGGATGAGCTTTAAGGTCTCTTATAACCCAAACCACTCCATGAAAATACTATTGGGTAGGAAAATGAGACCCCACTCATATGATGGCCAAGCAAAGGGGAATGCCAGAGCTAAAGGAGGCCAAAAACATATGCGTGTTAAGCCCATGGAACAAGGACCTATCCCTCAAAGAGCAATTTGCTGGGGAATCAACCCAGTTTCGTAATGGGTTTCAGCATCCCTACATCCTGTACACACCAGGATCATAGGATAAGCCAAATTGCACTGGTATGATGTTATACCCATCTATGGGATGGTGAGCAACTCCTACCACTGCAGGCAGATGAAAAGGCAAGTGGACTTGCACATCTGTTTGGAGAAGACCTCACCACCCTGTTCAACACACTGGATGGATGCTGTGTTCAGGGCAGTGAAGGAGCTCATCCCACCGGGGTCTGGCTACCATTGCACCCCAATGATTGAGCAGGACAAGCACAATGGCACCACACATGATGCTTCACACAGCTAAGCTGGAAGCAAAGAGCCTGATGAGACACAGAGTCAGTGGGGAAACATGGGCAGTAGAGCACTGGAGGGAGGGAGAGTTGTGATATGCGTCATAGATAATGGCAAAACAGTAAGAAAGGAGGGGGGAAAAGGGAAATTAATGCATTTTCTATTGCTCTCGTTGGTGATGGCAGCTTCAGAAAGGAGGCAGCAGCAGCTCTGAACATCACTTGCACTGGGATGTTCCTGCAGTGCTGAAGAAGCTGGAGACCTGCCCCAGAAACCTGCTCACCAGGACCCACCTGCACCGTGCATGGGGCCCACAGGAGCCCTCCCCAGCTCCACTTCAGAGCAGGATGCTAAATCAGAGGGAAGCATTTAAGAGCACACTTTATACCCAGCTCAGAGGCTGGCAGAGCACAGCACCAACGGCTGATCATTAGGGAAACATCAGGATGCATAAGTACAAGAAGTAAAAAGGAAACTTGTCCAAATAAGAGCTAAAAAAACCTGCTGGAAGACATACAAAGCAGCAAACTTGCCTGTTCCTGGCACCAGACAGCAGAAAATAGGTATTAAAAATAAAAAATAACATTAAAAAAAGCCAGCCTGATGAGGTCTAGTGTGACCTTTTATTCCAGACACCAAAATGCTCCCTTTCAGGGTGATGGCACAGGATGAAACGAGGCTTCTGCTTGTTACTGCTATCAAAGAAGCCCAACTTAATTCTGCTGAAGATGGAGGCAGCGCATCACTTGCTTCCACACCATGCAGGAATGGTCCCAGCTCCAAATGGCCAAGGTTTTACTCACAGAGGCTTAATGAAGGGAAACCCATCCTTTGGTCAGCAGATGAAGCTTTGCATCCTCTTCGCAACCCTGCATCCCAAGCACTGGAGGAGCCACAGGGCATGATGCCCCTACCAAACATCTGTGAGCTGGGTCAATGCAGAGATCAAACATTCCTGTTTCTACCATCTCCATCCCTCCACCTCCCAGAGCATGGAAAATAAGCCTTCATCTGTAGAAATCACTGCTGGACATGGCCCCAGGTCTGAATTTACAGTGCTGCAGAGCAGTAATTATAACAAGGACACAAGATGGTGGGGAAACAACAGAAAAATAAATATCTCTTATGTTCTGTTAAATCCAGCAATTTACAAGGCTGGAATAATTAGCAGTTTAAAGTGTTTTGACACAAGCAGCCCCAATAATCATGATAAATCATATCAGGCATATGCCCAGATCCTTGAAGTGACAGATGACAAACAGAGCAGTGACAGGCCGCTCCATCACACAGGGAATCATTGAGTTAATGGAAGAATTATTGCTTCTGAAATCCACTCCAGTCCTATTGTGGGGAACATTCCAATTTATCAAAGCCAAATGAACATTAATTGCTGCAGCCTGGTAAGTTTTCAAGCTGCTGTGACCTTCATTGAATTTTAATCCCAAACAGATAAGATTTACTTCCACACAAGAGGAAACAACACAATTAAACCCAAGTGACAGCTAAGATTATGGGGGAAAAACACAACAGGCGTAATGACAAAAATATTGATTCCTTTCTACTTGACACTGCACACACACACACATAAAAAAAATAAATAAAATCCAACATTTGCATTTTTGTGTGTTTTCCCTTTTTTCCTTCCTTTTCATTCAGGAGACAAATTTCAGATGCTTTAAGCTGAGAGGAAAGGGATGGCAGAGAGTAATGGAGGCTGAATTCCCTTTAACTGCAGTAATTAATGTTATGTCTCATTGGGGACAGATTAAGAAAAAACAGTGAGCAAAGGAAAATACAATAAAAATAAAGTATTATTTTGCTGCTGAAGATGCCCTTGAGCTTGGGAATGGAGGTATGGAGAGGGTCATGGTTCCCAGTGCTTATGTGAGGGTAGATGGCCCCAGGGACACAGGGTTATAGTCACCAATGGCTCCTTTCCTGCTGCACTGAAAGCAAACCCCAAAGCAGAGAGCCAGGCGCCGCCAGCCAGAATAACCTCATTAAGGAGTAAACCCAGGATTTACATCCCTCCTGGAGCCCCCATACAGTGCAGGTGGGTTTCTTGGCTTTAGAGGCACAGCAGGAGCTACCTGTCAAGTCATAAACATCTACAGAAGCCCAAAACAATGCTCCCATCAGAGGGAGGTCAGCTTGGCTGTGTCTCACTGTCCAATAAAGCTTTGTTGGGTACTCCCTAAGCGATGGATTCATGGGATCCCCCAGGCAAACCTTCCCTGGCTTCCTATAACTCAGCCCAAGGATGAGCAGACAGGTACAAGTAAGTGTTACAGCCACTTAAAGGAGATGGAAGGAAGCACTTTCCTGCATCTCCTCTTGTCCCCCGCAGCGAGATGCTGGGCTGATGATGAACAGGACACATCAACCCTGAAAGCCAAGGCAGCACTGGGGTGGGCTGATGCTCCAGGAATGGTGTTTTAACCTATTGAGAGCAAACAGATATTAGGCTTTACGGTAGGAAGCAAAAGGGGAAGTATTTAAGAAGCTGGGAAGGAGAACACAGGGATGCATAGCTGCATCTTAAGGCAAGAGAAGGAATATGGGCAAAGGGGAAGATGGGATAGGATGGGACAGGGGGTACCACACAGGCCCCATGCTGGAATCCAGAGGGTGCTGAGAACAGCACAGCTAGTGAACCTGCTGCAGGAGAAGGAGGAGGGCTCCAGTAACAGAATCTCTGGGACGTTGGTCTCAGGGAGGAAAGTAAAGGCATGGGAAAGCATCCCGAAAAAGAGCCTAGAGACTAGGAGGAAATATTTCACCCAAGAAACAAAGACTTTCACCCCATTCTACTTCAGCTACAGAACTCCATATGGTCGTGGGGGACAGGATCCAACAAAGCACACATTTATCTTGCGTTAGTAACTCAGAACTTGGCTCAGGTCCGCTTGGTTTCACTCGAAAAGTTAATGAATCTTCAGAAAAAAACTGGGCAAGGTTTCAAGTCTGTGCTGCAATCCTGACCCAGGGAAGAAACACGCAGAGCTTCTGCCCCCCCAGCACACGTGTGCAGCCCAGACTGCATCCCAGACCCATATCCCTGCCGGTGACCTTGGCTTCTGTTTCGAGGAATATCAGGATTGATAAAGTCTAATTGTGTCTGCTTCCCTCCTGCCTTTCCCTTGCTAATGCAGAAGGGCAGGAAATGCTCAGGGAAGGAGTTAACTCTCACAACAAAGCCATGGATGCTCCTGTGCTGGGAGATGTGGCAAAGCATCTTCACCAGACACCAGGACAGTGCACAGACACTGCTGTTGTGACACGCACAGTGATGCCTTCAGCTCCTCTCCACCAGCATTGCTGCTCCTGCGCTCTGCAGTGCAGAGGCTGGAGGCTCTGGGCAAGAATCTCTCTAGGAAACTTTCTCCAAAGCATCAATCCACTACAATCATCACATTGTTTTCTTAGAAAGAGCAGCTTCAGCAAGGCCTGGGGAACAGGACTGAATCGATCCCTACCAAAGAAAATCTGCATTGCATGCAACTGCCGTTATCCCATAGCCAGGCTCTCCCCACAGACAAAGGCCACTTCCCCATGTCTCAGGATTGCCCACAACAGCCAAACAACCCTGTTCTCATATCAGAAATCAAGGTTTTCACACCCCAGACCTGAGGTTGGCCACCTTCATTCCTTGATCTGCCTCTCACTTTTTCAGGCTAATTTTCCAAGTACATCAGTTTTACCCTTTCCTCCCCAGTACTCCATCACGTTTACATTATTATTAGAATGTGAAAACATTCCCTATCCAGCCAAACAAGCTGCAGTCCCCGATTGCTATCTCTTCTTCCATCCTGCTATCATACTGCATCTTATCTCACCCAACAACCTGAATGCAAAGCCTCTCTCCTGTTCCATGTACTCGGTGCCCAATCTAAAGCCAAGGGCTAAGGCACTCAAGAAGAAATCAGATTTAGAGCTGTAAAAACCAAATAGACACTTTGTTCAAAAAGAAAAGCAAAGGCATTGCCCAGCCGTTACCTCTGCTCCTCCTTCCAATCAAAGGACCTATGACATGGAGATGACACACAGATAACCAAGAGATGAACAGATTCACCTTTTGCAGATCATTGCTGCAATAGGATCCCCAATCCTACAGAAGAATTTCCTTAAGGAAACCAATGACCTGTATCTACACAGGATCTACAAGCCTAACTTCTTTGTTTCTTTTATTGACAGGATAGCTTATCCCAACGGCAGTTAAGGGATGATACATTTAGTCCCATTTCACAGATGGATTCCTCTAAAGCACAGAGGAATGGCAGACCGGCTCCAAATACACCGCCACCTCATAACGCACTCATAACCATATGATGGCTCATATGGTTCATATATCAACCACCTCATAACATACTGAAATAAGTATTTTATAAGGCAACGGAGCACATACATGATCTATTAACAAATGGTGACAAACACCTGAAATTGAGACATTCAAAGCATCTGCTCCATCATTTTACTTTCAGGTCAAGTTCATCCTTTGCAAGAGAAGGATCATGCTACAGCCCATATTCACTTGACAGGTAAAATTCAGCTTCAGAAAGAACTGACCCAGCCCAGAATCTTGCTTTCGCACATGCCTAAAGGCAGAACCAAGCAGAAATACTGTCCTGACCAACCTTCCCAGTTGCCAGCAGTGACGGAACCACCACAAGGTTCCTCATCACCTTCCCCACAGCTTCTTCTCTAGTCTGTTGTCTTGCTTCATTGTGAAAAGAACAACTCATATAAACATATCTCTTCCTCTCTAAAGGCCCAACCAAGATGGGACATGGACATTTGCAAACCAAATTCATCACCCTGCTCCTTTTCACTGTCTTCCCATCACAACCCAGTTGCCAACCACCATCCCCTCCCAGAGGATCCTATGTCCCTCAGATGCCATTGACAGCTTTCACTCACCATGACCGAGATATGTAGAATGTGCAGCTGCTCCTCCACAATCTCAGAAGGCTCCTGCAAGCTCGGGGGGGTGGCCCTGGAGAGCTGCTCAGCGCTGCTCATGGAGACATGGAAGTACAGGGTGCCGTTCTCCAGCCACTGCTGCTTCCAGTGCACCAGCGAGATGTCAGCCACAGTCCCCGACATCTCTGCAGGGATAAACATAATATCATACAATCAGACAGGATGGAAAAGACCTTTAAGATCATCCAGTCCAACCATTACCCCAAGTCCATGTAATAGCGGATCAGTTTTCTCCATGATGCCAAACTCAGTGTTTTTAGCACCCCTTGAAATCAGAACTTATGAGTCTTACCCCTCATGCTCCTTCTGATCTACAGGATGAGTCTGAGCATTGTTTTTTGGCCTCTGCTTGTCATTTCCCCCCCATATATGAACAACAGTTGGCTTCCTTAATAAAAAGAGGCTACAAAGTGCCTTGTGATTTTCAGGTGGGAAAGGCAGCTAGAGTACACAAGTGCATGAGGTGTCTTTAACCTCTTAAAGGAAAAAGGCTGGAAGAAGCTCCTGGGGATCTGCAGCAAAGCCCAAGGGAGGTTTGCTGCTTGGCACAGGGAAGACACTTGGTGCCAGCCAAGCCAAAATACAGACATCATTCTTCTGGCATTCACAACTGAAACCTTCTTCCAGATCATGATGTAGCACTGCAGCTGTATTTAACAGGGGCATCCCCAGCACAGAGTAACGAGCACCAGTGAGAAAAGGTGATCACCTTGACAAATATCTATTGACCTGGAGAAAGACCTTCAGCCTAGAGAAGAAAAGCTGCATGGAGACCTCAGAGCAGCTTCAAGTGTCTGAAGGGGGCTACAATGATGCCAGAAAGGGACTCTCCATCACAGACCACAGTGATAGGACAAGCAGTGATGGGTTTAAACTGAAACAGGAGAAATTTAGGCTGGACATAAGGAAGAAGTCCTTTACTGGGAGGGTGGTGAGGCACTGGCTGCTCAGACAAGTTCTGTCTTCCCCATCTCTGGCAGCGTTCAAGGCCAGGCTGGACAGAGCTTGGAGCAGCCTCCTCAAGTGGAAGGTGTCCCTGTCCATGGCAGGGGTTGGAACCAGATGAGCTTTAAGTCCTTTCCAATCTAAACCATTTATAACTCTATGACCTTGGAATTGCACATCTATCCATCTTCTCCTGTAGCCATCTGCTAATTTCACATCCTACCCAATAATGATTCACAGCCTAAACACCCTGGGAGCTGGAATTACAGCATCCCAACACACATTGACTGCAGCAACTTCCTCTGACTTAGGGCACCACATGAGTAATTAGGGGTGAGGGAACCCCAAAAGCCATCCCCAGATCCATAGCCTCCAGCTTGGCCAGAGCCAGCAGCTCCATCCTCAGCTGCAGCTCCCGCCTTGGGCAGGCAGCAGCAGACACAGGCAGGAACACTGAGAGCTCCAGAGCTGCCCATCAAGGTTTAAATGCATCTCTGCAAAGCACTGCTCTGGCAGTTTGACAGACAAATCAAAGCCAGGCAAAAAATATCAGCGAGAAAAGAGCCAAAATATTTCTCCTTGCACCACCTCTTTTGTTGTGTTTGTTTTCCCATTTGCAATATAAGCAATGGGAAGCAAGCCTGTGCCCACAGCTTCAGCAATCACCTGCTCTGGTGGGAGAACCAAACTCAACCCCCTCCCCTCTTTGGGAAGAGCAAGCAGCTATAATGAACCATGGCCTGCAGTCTAAATTGAGCGCTTGTTCCATAAAGGCTGACAGCACAAGCTCAGTCCCCCTGGCACCATGGCTGGACCAGACACAAGGTTTTCCTTCACACCTTGGTCATCCTGTGGGACAGGGCTTGGTCCCCGGCAGGCAAAGCAGCCACAGAATAGCATTGGTGGTATATTGCATTTTATTTTGCTGAAGCAAGCTGAGCAAAAGCACATCCCAGTGGAAATGAAGGAAAGAATGAACCCAGCTGAGGCTGTTCTCAGACCTTTTAGACCATGAAGCTCCAAGTCTTACTGTTAAAGCAAGTCCAGAGGAGGCCACAAGGATGCTGCAAGGGCTGGAACAGCTACGCTCTGGAACCAGGCTGAGAACTCGGTTGGTTCAGACTGGAGAAGGCTCCTTAAGGGGAGACCTTAGAGCAGCTCCAGTGCCTAAAGAGGGTGCAGGAAACCTGGAGAGGGGCTTTGGACAAGGGCCTGTAGGGACAGGACAAGGGAATGGCGTTAACCTGCCAGAGGGGAGACTGAAATGAGCTCTTAGTTAGAAGCTGTTCCCTGTGAGGGTGCTGAGGCACTGGCACAGGGTGCCCAGAGAAGTTGTGGCTGCCCCATCCGTGGCAGTGTTCAAGGTCAGGTTGGATGGGGCTTGGAGCAAGCTGCTCTAGTGGAAGGTGACCCTGCCCATGGCAGGGGTTGGAGCTGGAGGAGCTTTAAGGTCCCTTCAACCCAAACCAGTCTGGGATTCCAAGCGAGTACTTGGGTGCTCTGGCTCATGAGCTGCCACACAGGCTGCTCCAGACACTACAGATCCACAACCTAACCCAGTAAACCCCCCCCAATCCTTCGAAACAGCTTTCCTTATCACTGAAATCAATACATTTTCCAGCAGCATGCTCCTGCCTTTCCATCATGGGTTACATCAGAGCCAACCACCCCTTGCTGAGATGTTCCCCGGTCCTGCAGGAGCCCCCCTTGCCGCAGAGCCCAGCTGACAGCAGGTACAAAGTGACACCATCACTGCCAGCTCCCTTATTCAGCACCTCACTAATTACACCACTGACATACCTGAGCTGGCTGCAGTGTGACCTGATCCCAATCAGAGAGGGCTGTGCTCATTATCTGCCTCCCCAGCACAGCAGGGTCGTTATCCCCAACCTCAGGGCACATCTGAGTACTCAAAGGAGCAAAGCTAAACAGATCCTGACCATGCACAAGGTCCGTCAAGAGCCCACGCTTGGCATTAGAGGGGACATGTGAACTCCTCATCATAAACTCTATCATTGCAATGAGGTCACTCCTAATAATCCCTTCCCTCCTTTATTATAAATAGCCTTTGGTTGGAGCAAATCAGTAGTGAGAGGTGTTGCTTGCATGCACTGTCCTGTAAACGAAGCCAGATCTGCAACTCACACTGCAGGACAACAGCTTGTACAAGACCTGGCAATGTAACGAAATGAGTCTTGTGCCTCTCACCTCCAAAGAGGCTAAAGCAGGTGGTTTTGAAAGAACAAAATAAGAGGAGCATCAGGGCTGCTTAATTGCAGTCATCTTCCCAGCAATACTTTGAAGGTCTGCACTGAAAAACATCTCCTTGTCTAATCAAAAATCACAAAAAAAAATGCTACTTTTAGGAGCAAAAACACTATCTCAGCTCTGTGATTATTATCGCAAGCTTCCACAGAGGCAAAGGGGCCATGGGACAGCACAGAAGCATCAAAAGATAGGATTCTGGTTATGCAAAGCCATCTTAATTCAGATAAGAGGGACAGTCACCTGCAATAAAGGACAATTTCTAGCACTATACACTCATCACACACACATCCCTGCAGCACACTATTCCAAAACAGCTCAGAAAATGAGGTTATATGGAACAGATTTGATGCGGATGCCACCAGGACCCCACCTCTACTGTTCCAAAAGGCTACATCACATTAGGGAAGCAGAGGAAAAAAAAAAAAAACATGTCCAGGGTTAATCTTTCTCCAGATTCTTTCCCTTCCCCACACAGTTTTGCATGAGGTGGTCCACAGAGAACATTTCTGGGGAGTTCTGAGATACATGCAATTTTTTGGATTTCAGCCTAGACTGAAGATAAGCCTGTTTCATTTTCAAAAGGTCTCTTCCAAAAGTAGAAACTTCAATTTAACATCCATTCCACCACTTTAAGCAAACCCAGCAGCGAGGCAATTGCTGACAAAAGTTCACTTGCCAAACCCAGGTTCTATTTCCCATATACTTATAAATACCTGGATGCTCTCTCATCCCTGCAGCCCATATTGCAGGAAACCTGTGCCTTCCTTCTCCTATCATGAGCCTTCCATCCTGATTTACTGCTCACAAAACATAGAAAAGCCTTTTCAAGCCCTGTTAACTGCTGAACCCTCCAATATCCAAACACAGGGAGTTTTTTTGGCCTCATACACTTGACATAAATATTATACAGCCTGTGTTTGGCTGGACACACATTGTCACTGCTATCTACGCCATAGTTACAGCAGCAATAGCCTGTCCATCAGAAAGGACACAATAGTCTGCAGCAAGATTGCCTGTTATCAGGGCTTTCAAATGCTTTTGAAACAAATTAAGGGCATTCCTGAACCAAAGCAGAATGAGACACAGCCAAGGTTTTAAACGGGCAGCAATAGAGAAGCACTTGTAGTCTATAGCTATTTAAAATTGTGACATTTAGCAGATGGGGAGTTCTCAGACAGGGTTCAAACACAACTTCAGGAGTAAAACACCAGGTAAAGCAGCCAACAGACCTTGAGACATCTACCATGTCATCTCCCCACCTGCTCAGTGCAGAGAAGGGTCAATGAGGGTCCTCCTGTCCCACAGCGGCCAAGCAACCCCTTGCTCTTCATCCAAAGCCCACAGTCAAGCACATCTCTCCATCCCAAAACAGAAAACCTGAAGCACCATCTTCCCTCTAGCACAGCCAGAAATGTGCTCTCCAGGCTCACCCTTCCTCACACCTGTCCCTCATCTTGCATCACGCAGCTCAGCTGAGTCCCACCAGCCCTCAGCTGGTGATGGCCTCAATTAGAATAGGGCAGACAGAGTTCGTTCTGCTCTCCTGCCCTTCCTCAACCTCTGAGCCTCATAAAACTACTATTTCTATGTTTTCCTTGGAAAACAAACAAGCAATTCCAAACAAATGCCTTCCTGGGGCTCCCTAACCTGGGCTCATGCTCATCAGAAGGTCACCAACACAGAATAGCAACAATCACAGCAAGTTCCCTTCCACCCACTTCTCTAATTCCATTTTCCCCTTCGCTGTCACTACAATCCCTCCATCTAAACATCTCATTGAAGTCTTCAACTCGTATTACAATCAAACTTAAAAAGAAAAAAGGGCCTAAATGCATTTGGTTGGGAACCAAGGCGATTCCCATAAAAGCAGATTATGCTGACATGATGAATATATAAAATGAAACAGCAGATATTAAAGTTGGAGGATTGTTACTCCAATGCCTTCAGGCTCCTGGCTGCCCTACCCTCCTCTCCAACCCCTCCCCACTCTGTTTTACTCAAGGCAGAGATAGCCTTTTCACCTCTGCCTTCTCCCAGGCAGCCTGCCAGGCTAGAAATACCCACTAGCTCCCCCCAACCTTATGCAATCTTTCAACATTCATCACTTATTCTGGAGGTCACAGCCCTGCTTTATCCGTCAAGGCATTTTACAAAGCCTGTTTTGTATTTAATTGGCTTGTTCTCACTAATCTACCATGATTATTGTATTTTTATTTCATTCCTGAAGGTTATTATTAATATAAGTCATTTTACTTATAGCAGTTCATCCCTGGATGGTTACCCAGGCAGGATAACCCCCATGGCTATTCTCATCCCCGGTTAAACAAACCCTGCTCATGCTTCCTCTCCTCTTCGCTCCTCAGTGCTGTTCAGACCTTGGGACCAGCTGGAGACCTTTACTATAAGAACCAAATCCTCACTGTGATGCATGAGAAGCCTGTGAGTAATTTCCAATGCCTGGCTCCAGCTTCCTTCTGCCTTTTTCCTCTTTTCCTCACCACCTGCTTCATCCCAGCAGGACCTGCACCCTGCAGCCAGACTCCATCAGCTCACCTGCACAACTCATCGTCTTAATCTGTTGGCAAAGCTGGAGACCTGTTTAGTGATTACATTTTCTCTTCCAGCAATCTCAAAAACACATTCCCACCATGGACAAAAAGCCTGCACTGGTAACTGTGCACTCTTCTTGTCACCCCTAATCCTGCAGCCCCATTTCTCCTGCTTTTAGACCAGGGGCTATTCTGAGTTAATGCTCCCCCAAGGCACCAATCTCTGGTGAAGTGTTAGCTTATAGATTCTTCAGTTCTAGCTACCACTTATGCTAATAAACCAAATTTATGCAGAAAGTCATAAACAGAGAGCTCTCCCCAGTGCCCTTGCCAGCACAGGATTGCTCCCTGCGGAATAGATTACCATGCTCGGTGCAGACTAGCTCCAAAACGACTCAGTAATGGGGCTTCCCCCATGCTCCCCAGGGGTCTATTCTGCAGTCAAACAGGCCCTAACAGTTCTAAGGGTTTGGGTCTTTTGGTGGCAATATGGTAGGGATTTTATTTCAATCATTAGCTCAGTTTGCTTTTTTCCTCCCTATTCCCATCTCTTAACGCGCTCCTTCCCTTCTACATCTCCTCCACTGTTTCCCCCACAGTGCTCCCCAGGGCAACACATGAACACAGCTGCAGGTCATAAAAAGTAATAGAGAAACTCAGAAGTTTAAGAAGGGGGGGGAAATAACGACAAGCTGCCTCTGATCATCTCCTTTCCAAGGCCTTGCTTGTGAGGAACATAGCACTGCACCTGCAGAGCACTCCTGGAGTGCCTGCTGTGAGTGTCCATTGGGATATGGTATACATGAGGGATGGCAATAGATGGAGGAGGGCTTCAGGGAGCCTTGGTCTCAGGGCGGTCCATGGGGCCAACACTGTGGCCAGGCTGGGGGACTCTCTCTGCGCCTCTGCCAGCATCAGCGTGTGTCTCATTTGATGGGAAAATGGGACTTGCAGTGAAGTGGGTTTGGCTGGTTTTAGGTTTTACCCAAGCTTCCTGGAAGAAAAACAAGAAGCTGGGTTTTAGGCATGCTCCTGGGATCAGCCCCATCAAACAACAATAGATGTAAGAACTGAGCTACCATCACATTCCACCATTGAGCTATCAGAGCCATGCCATTGGACCTGCTGTTCCAAGGGTGGCCCTCAGCATCTGCCCAGCTTCAGCAGGCACCAATGCCAACCTCCACACCTCTATGTCTGACCCTCTGACTGGGCTCCAGCTCTCCTGGGGAAGCCTGTGCCATGAGCTGGTATTACACTTGCTGGCCCAGTGATGGCACTGGATTTACTCCAGTTGATGTCAGGAACAGTGAATGCAGCCAGGACACGTGAATTCTTCTTGTCTTCCCACCAACTTTACTCATTAACCTGGGTTTGGGCTATTTTTTTAGGAAGAATATTTTAGGTTGATGTAATTATCATGCAACACAGCAAGAGGTCAGCAGGCTGTATCACCACACAACATCCAGGAGAGGAGATGGGGTGACAGGAATAAAGTCAGCCCTATTCAGCCCCTAGTAACAATTGTAAGACAATCAGCTCCTGGTTCTGAAGCTCTCTGCACCATCGCCATGCCCCTTCAGCTTTTCTAATCACAGGCTTTAGTGCCCCTAAATACATCAGCAGATGGATATTGATTCACCTGCACTGCCTACAGATCATAACCTGGCTCCATTGCACCTTCAAGGAGCTCAGCACACACTCCACGTTCTTACAGCTGCTTTGACTGCAACTCAGTCTCTAGTACATTACCCTTATTTATAATGCCAGAGCTTCAGCAGGACGCCTCAGGCACTCTCAAATTATTACAGGGCCCTTTTGACTTTCAATTCCTTTCCATTCAATTCCATTTTTATTTGTCAGCAGAGACTCCCATTGACCAGTGGTGGAAGTCAACCACGCACAGGCAGACAGGGCTGCTGCAGGGTAAGCCAATCCTATACGAAGGACACAAATGCAGCTCAACACAAAGGGTCATCACAGTTTGAATGCGAAATGCCAGGTCTGAAAGAGAGGGTTTGCAGCCTCTATTAAAATAAAAGGTGAAGGAGAGTGACCTTAAGCATTAGAATACTCTTGTGTATCCCGCAGAGATGAATCACAGCATCACCAGGGTTGGATGGGACCTCTGGAGATCATCCAGCGCAGCCCCCTTTCAAGGCAGGGCAGGTCACACAGGAACATGCCCATGGTGCAGTTGGGATGCCTCCCAAACAGAGACTCCACAACCCCCCTGGGCAGCCTGTCCCAGGGCTCTGCTGTCCTCAACATAAAGTTCTTCCTCATGCTGATGTGACACTTGTTGCATTTTAGTTTATGGCCATTGCTCTTCATCCTGTCCCTGGGCACCACTGAAATGAGTCTGGCACCATCCTGCTGGCACCCACCTTTGAGATACTGATCTGCATTAAGGAGATCCCCTTTCAGGCTGCTCTTCTCCAGACTAACCAGGCCCAGCTCCCACAGTCTTTGCTCATCAGAGAGATGCTCCAGATTCCTGAACATCCTTGTGGCCTCCCCACTGACCCCTCTCCAGCAGCTCCTTGTCCTTCTTATTTGCAAGAGGGATGGGTGTGCACATGGCGCCTTGATGCACAAGATTTTGTTGAGCAGTCCTAGTCCAACCCTCAGTTCAGACACAGGAGTTTGGTTCAGAAGTGCTTTGGGTTTCTACTGACAAGCTGCAGCTTTGCCACTTCACTGGAGTCTCCTGGCTCACACAAGAGAGACATGGGGTTTGCTTTTGAAAGAGCTCTTGAAGGTACAAGGAAGAAGAAAGAGCTGACAGTCCATGTGAGCTGTTGCTGTAGGGACATGAGGAATGATAGCATGAGGAAGGCTGCAGCATCTGTTCTCCACTTACTCCAGATCCTCAAAACCCAACAACAGACAGGCCTGACAAATGAGGATGGAAAAGTCTCTCTGAAAGGCACAAGCACTAGTTTTTGATGGTCCAACTATTAATCCCTGTGAAAGAAAACGATGTCCTTGAGAAGGAAGCTCTTCTGCGGGTAAAGGGCACGCAACATGGCCCGCCTCAGCCCTTCACTGTTGTAAGGATGGATTAAATCACAGATTTGCATAATGACAGGAGGGATGTGCCACATTGGGCCAGCATCCTGAGCCCTGCAGGGAGCTGGCCTGCTTGGGACATCTTTCCATCACTGCTCCAGCCCATGTGACTCCAGCATGTCCCAACCACTGCTTGGCTCCTGCAGGACCACCACAAGCACTAGAAGATCTATTCCCACCCCACAACCAGGAGAACCACTTTCAAAAGCCTTTACTATGCCGTTGGATGAGAAGAAAAGATGCATTTAATCCTCAAGCCCAGGTTCAGCTCAACTGAGCCAAGGTGCTGGTACCTAGAGTGCCATCACCTGCTGTTGCACATCACTGCCAGCACGGTGACACCAGAGCTTCACCTGGAGCCTGAACAGATCTGAAGGGTCTAATGACATAATCAGAGGTGACTGAGCAAGAGCTGCTGTGTGAGATAACTGCTCACTTGATTTCTTCATAGCAGATGAGGGAGTACGAGGGCAGCAGACATGAAGGCAGAGGCAAGGCAGAGTGCATCATCTGCAGTGGCAGCACACGGTTCCTGAGAGCTGGCACATGGAGAAGGGACCAGGTGCGTTCTGCTGATAGTTTAACCCAAGTTACACATTGAAAGAGAGGTGCTCAGCCAAGCCCAGACTGCCTGCATCCCTCCTGCCTGCCTTCCCTTAACACAGGCATTTGCAGCAGTGGTGATGCCTTTCCCCAGGACAGCCAGCACCACCTCAAACACCGATCCTATGGAAGCAAAACAGTTCCAAGCATCATCATAGCATTAGATGAGGCTTGTGCAAAGAGAAAACCATTTCATTCTGGGAAAACTGCCCCTACAGCTTCTTACCTGTGTAGTGACAGTGGCGGCTGCAACTTTCTCTTTTACTCTGAGTTTCTACAGGCATTGAGGGCAGGGAACAGGGCAGGGTAGAGGCACAATGGGGTGTGCACCAAGGGGCAGGGGAACCACTGTCACACCAACAAAGGGACACACCAAGCAGTGGGGACTGTGCTTGTCTCCCCTGCAAGCTACAGCAGGAGTAGAAGGGCAATGTGACCTATTCCGGTGACTCAAAGAGCATTGCAATCCAGGCAGACTCCACAACAAAGCAGTATTATGTTCAGTTTAGAGCATCCACAGCATACACCAGGGATTGAGTGAGCAAACGGCGCCAGCCTTGAGGGGTGAGCATCACTCCAAGCTTAATTCCAAGTAGCCATGAGCTTTATAACCTCTCTACAGTTTCAAATGTCTCTTTAGAAGACATACCTCTTAAAATGACAACGTAGTGTGATCGCTCAGGGCACTGCTCAAGCTGTGAAGTGATGTTTCTAGAATGGTTCCTAAGAAGCTCTTTGAGTACCAAGGAGTCTCAGCAGAAATTCCCTATGGACCATGGAGACATGGGCAGAGGAAGAGGAGGAAGCGGGGAAGAAGAAACATGGATGTTCTTTCCAAGGAGAAAGAACCAGCCAGGCAAAAGGGAGGAGATGGATGCTGGATGGAGAAAAAACAGGTAATGAATAATGTGGGCTCTTCAACCTACCTGGAGAGAGAGGAGGGTGCATCAAAAGCTAAGTAGCCTGAAAATTCTGGGTATATTCTTGCCCAAAAAGGCAAAAATATCAGTTACCAGTAATGAACATTTGTTCTATGTGCACTGTGATGAGGCTTCTATACTAACAGGGTCCCTTCCCTTGCTGTCAAGGCAGACATCCACAGTGGTTAGAAAGGATTAAGGGTCTTCTTTCTTATCTAGGAGAGGTTTTGAGTGCTTGCTCCCTGGAAAGCCTCCAGAAACTCCGTGGTACCCAAGGAACCACCCTAAGTACCCAGGTTCTATCTTGGCTACTCACAAACCCTACACTCAGCTTTTACTTACAGAAACGAGTTCTTGCACCCTCATAGAATATTCACTTCTCTCCAAGAGTGTTACACCTTAACCCAGGAAACACCTTGCTCCTGGATTTATCTACCCCAGCACCCAGAGGGATGCCATCAGTCCAGGACACACCAACAGTTGGTCAAGTACCACCAGGTTTCATAGAAGGGTTTGGGTTGGAAAGGACCTTAAAGCTCATCCAGTTCCAGTCCCCTGTCACAGGCAGGGACACCTTCCACTAGAGCAGGTTGCTCCAACCCTCATCCAACCTGGCTTTAAACACTGTAGAAAAGGAGAGAAGCACAGCAAGGGCTATGCAAAGCAACCTGCTGCTCCCCAAGGTTGCCATCTTGGGGTACCAGACCCCCTTGAGCAGGCCAGACAACCTGGGCAGCCCCAGCCCTGCACCATGAGGCTATGAGCCACCAGGTTGTCAGAAACAAATAGGTTCACTGAGACATAGCTGTGAAAATCCTCATCTCCCTCTGGACTGACTGGCACTGAAATGAACTGGACTCAAAGCAGCTGATCCGAGAGCACAGAGAAGTCACTGGAGGGCTTAGAAAATGGCATCGTAAGATGAGGAGACATGAAAATCCAAACTGATGTAAGAAACCCAATTTATCAGGGCTTCTCAGAGCCTGTGGGGAAAATATTCATCCTCCATTTAAAAGTGGGGAAGGCAAAAGAGAAGCAAAGCAATTTGTCAGAGATTAGAAGTGGCAAAGTGGCAGAACCAAAGCAGCTATGTCCTCACAAGCACCACCACAAGCAGTGTCCCTTTCCCAGCAGCGTGCTAGCTCTGCCTTGCGACAAGTGCTTCACATGCTGAAATAAGGGATCAATCCTGGGTCACCAGAACAGCCTGATGCTGCCAGGGGTGGTGGCCAGGCCCTACAACACCCTGTTACCATGCAAAGGTGCCAGCCCCTGGGTGTGATGCCATGTGGATGCCAGGCACAGGCTCCAGCCCCCTCCAGCTCAGGTGGAAGCGTAGGCCTGCCAGTGCCACATCTCTCCAGCCAGCTTCACTGTCACTGCAGTCGTAACTCAGCTTGGAAGAACCTCTGATAACACACCATCAACCCACAGGGTTCCCCTGCCAGGTTGCCTAGTGTTTTCCACCAGTGAAAATGCTTCATGAGGCTCCTTCTCTCCCTCATCCTTCCCACCCATCATTAACAGCAGGCTACCACCCAGTTCCAAGCCCTTCATTGTTATCTTCCCCTTCCCATCAATTTCAGGTCAGACTTCTGACAAGGGCCTGTAGGGACAGGACAAGAGGAATGGCTTTAACCTGCCAGAGGGGAGACTGAGATGAGCTCTTAGGCAG
>JASSUY010014177.1:0-57138 GCA_032466535.1 Forpus xanthops
TATAGGAGGTGCTCCAGTCCCCTGATCATCCTTGTGGCCTTCCTCTGGACTTGTTCCAACAGTTCCATGTCTTTTTTTATGCTGAGGACACCAGAACTGTACACAATACTGCAAGTGAGGTCATCATTTACTCTTCTTTGATTTTGGGGATCCACAAGAAGAGACCTTTGGGGTTTGTTTTGTTATGGTTTTTATTTTTTTTTTTTTAATAAACTCATTTGGGGATGGGAGAGACAGGATTCTGAACAAGATAATTCCATCACTTGAGAGTAAAAGCAAAACATCTGCTTTTACTTACACTTTTGTGAGCCTTGCAGCTTCTGCTTTTTTACAGAAATATAAAGTCCTAATTTCTAATGAAGCTTTAGACCAGGAATTAAATTTCATAGCAACTGAATAGCTGATGGCATCTAAGACCACGTTTCCATGTGATGGCAGCCTGTTTATTTGCCAGCCATGTCAGTGTGGGTGGGATCAATAATTTTTGAAGTACTGGGATTTAGTGATTGCTTTTTAGGTTGGTGATGGTGGTGGTGTAATGGAGTTTTTTTTTGTTGTAGTTGATTGTATTTTTTGTGGGATTTTTTTTATTAGTTTTTGGTTTTCTTTTTTTTTTCTTTTTTTTTTTTTCCAATGTAAGTTCCAAACAACATAAATTCCTTAGGAAAACCAAAACTGTTTATTGCAGAAAAAAAACAGTAAGAGAAGATGAATGGTAACGTTTTTGTTCTAAAGGCATAAGTAGCAATCCTGTTGATAAGATTTTATGTGTGTTTGTTTCACCTTCAAATTTTCTTTTTTTGAAATGAAAGAAAGGCCTCAGTTCAGAGATAAAGAAGCTGTGATTTCAGCCTTGGAGTCCATTTATCTGTCTTAGACTTGAGACTGTTTATTGCTGATGTATTTTGAGAGATGTGAACTTCCAGATGCCACAATGATCAAGCAAAAAAAAAAAGAGGAAGTGGGAAAATGGTAGAGAGTAGAAATAATTTAGTTCTTCAGATAAAAGATGATTTCACATTTCATGGAATCATTTATTTCTTAAAATGAAAGCCTAACTCTTCCACCTTGAATTTTTGAACTTGCATTTTCTTTAGCTAAATACCTTTTCAGATATTTTCTACAGGAATATTACTCTTCTACTTCATATTTTGCCAAGTAAAGAGGGAAAGTTGCAAAGCCCACAAGGATGGAATTCTTAGAGCTGTGTTTGTGCCCATTAATCTTCTTTTCTATGATATTTTGCCATTTTCACTCTGTTTGACATTGAGCCTGAGCTTTGCTCCTGACTTGTAGCCTATGGCAGTGAAACAGGGAGATGAGACATCACGGAGATGTAGAGCACACATAAAAAAGAGAAGATGTGTAAAAACTGAAATGACATGGCAGCTGAAGCAGCTTGTTGCTCAGCTTGGTTGCATGTTTGAGTGGAGAAAGCGAGGTAAATTGTGATATGTAAGAGAATAACACTCGACAGGGTGTATGGTTGTAAGGTATATGGATGCTCAATCATGTGATGAGGCAGAAGGCTAAAGGACAAGTGCCTTCAGTATCTTTACAGTCTGTAGATATCTGTGTGACCTACAAAACAGAGGGTGTTAGGCTCAGAAAAATATCACTTACAAAGCATATGCAAGCAATTTTAAGAAATGAGGAGTCCATCTATACAAATTGATTACTTAATATTTCAGAAATTATTAAAAGAACAAAGTTTTGGGAAAAAATCACTGCTGTGTGCATTTGTACCATAAATAGATGATTCTCACAGTAGTATGTATACAAACAATCCTTTCCACCTCCCACTGGTTACACTTAAGCACCTATTAGAGTTACACGTGCCTTTATGTTACTTTTTTTCTGAACATTTACAGCAACTGTTATATCTGTGCCTGAATGGGCTTGTGTAATAGATCTGATGATCTTCAAATCTGGTGTAGTATATTTTTAGGTCAGTCTCCATTTACAGCATAATGGATATTTCAACTGTCAAGAATGCTTTGTATACTGACATTAGAACACTTTGAGGTATTTATTCAGAGCTTTGTATAAATTTTTCTTACTTGTTGAGTATAAATTTTGATACTTGTTGAGCTATGTAGAAAATAATTTGCAAATTAGTTTCTATGGCAATGTGTAATAAGTTAGTGAAGGAATTATAATTTAGGTGGATTTATCTTTCATTGTATTCCGCTATAAACATGCAGCTGCTTAAACCTGAAAGAAGTCATAAGCAGATATTTTAAAAATCAGCATGATTCAGTATGCCAACTTGCCTCTGCTTTTCTGATTGTTTGTGCACCTGTATAAATGTGACAAATTATCCCATTTTTGATTTGGCAACTTTACTTACAGTTAAACAGATGATTGTATAAAACACAGTGTACTGCAAAATCAACTATATTCTTTCAGCTTGTGGGAATGGTAGATTCCAGGTAGTTCTGTTCTTTCTATTAAACAATGTGCTGTGCATTCACCATTTTATAATCTACAGTCACTGAATCTAGGTAGTGGCAAACTGAGATATATTGACCAATTGACTAGGTTTTGTAATGACATCTGCTATACACAGGCCCCTCACACAGCAGAAAGCAGCTAAATGTTAAATAGTATATAAAATCTTCCCTGTACTAAACTTCACTGCAGATATTGTAGAGGGGAATCCTGCAAGTGCTGCAATGCTAGTCCAAGCAGACAGAATCATAAAATAGTTAGGGTTGGAAAAGACTTTTAAGATCATATAGTTCCAACCCCCTGCCATGAGCAGGGACTCCTTGTACTAAACTATGTCACCCAAGACACCATCCAGCCTGGCCTTGAACACCTTCAGGGATGGAGCATTATTAAGATCCTTGGGCAACCTTCCTTGGGATACTTTTGTTGTGTTTTGGAGTTTTCCAAATTCTTTAAGTTCTTAACCCTGTGCACAGGAATAATTTAATTAATCTAGTTTCATCTCTGATTTTAAGAGATTAATGATGCTGTGCTGATAATAGTGATGCAGCAAAACTAAGAACAGTCAATAAATATTTGTGGGGTTTGTGGTAAAGCTTGTTTGGTGGTTGTTTTTTTTGTCTATTTTAGTTTGGTTTAAATTGTGCAAGATAGGCTTAAAAGAAACTGATGATTTACTTTCCATACTATTAATGATTAAAACCATGTTGAATGGCATCTACTAGTGACATTAATTTTGGAAAAATTAGTAATATTTTGCTAAATATTAGGAAACTTAAATGCCATGCTAGGGCCTTAAAGATTGTTCTGAGGTGGTGTATGCCTGTTGATTTCAACCTTAAATATTGATTTGTCATGGAAATTACAGAAGTTACAAAAAGGCAATCACTATGCCAATACTCAGAAAGGGAAAATTGCATGACTCAAAATATTTTATAGGCCAATTAACCTCATAGAGTATTGGGTCAACTAATGGAAAAATTATTGCAGGGTTTCGCAAAAAAAAAAAAAAAAAAGTAAATATAAGGAATATGGTTGATGCCAATTATCATGAGTGAATAAAAAACATTTAAAAACAATTAACAAAGCAGCATTATTTTTTGACATCTCATTGACAAAGGCAGCCATATTTGTGAAGTGTAGTGAAAGTTTGTAAGTCACTTGACTTAATAGTATGTGACATTCTGATTAAATATTAGCTATGTGCTGTATCGGTGAAGCACACATTAAATGGATTAAGAACTGATTAATTTACATGTTTCAGAGTAGTCTCTGAGGAATCAGCATCAAGTGGGTGAATTTTTAAAGTTTTTCTCCAGGGTCTTGTTCTAAGCTTGATGCTAATCATTCTTTTTATCCATGATATGGAATTAAATAGAACAGATCTAATAACATTTTAAAATGGAACAAAGATTGATGGCCTGGCAAATAGGTCTAGGTAACGGCACTTGTGGGGAGTAATTGGGGTTGCTTAACACTGAAAGTACATTTGAATTTATCCAAATATATGTTTGTATGGAAAACATAGGCCATGCTGTTCCCAGAACCAGGTACTGTATTCTGAGATTTTCCTACAAAATATAGCTTCTCTGGATGCTCTGGTATTGAAGAGTTTTTTGCTGACCCTTGTGAATGACAACAAAAAAGGGAGATGGCGAATGTTCATGCCTGTTAGTGGCACTGAATAAAAGAATATTAGAAAAGTGATATTAAATGATGAAAATTATGTAAGGAAGAGGCAAAAATACAAAAATAAGGAGGAGTTTAGGAAAATTTTCTTACCAATGAAGGACCTAGAGACCTCAACATATCTAAGCTATCTGAAAGAAATTGAAAGGCAATTGATTTCCTACTTACCTACATTAAGGGACAGCACTGGGCACCAAACAGTTCTTTAATGTAGCAGAAAATAACAATACAAGATGAAATGCCTGGAAGTTGGAAGTCTCCCAAAATAAAATGAGAGTTACAGTACATTTTGAAAAGACTAGCGTGTAACTACCAAGAGAATTCATAAATTCATCTTTTTTTCATGTCTTCAAATAAGGAGTGGATTCCTTCCAGGGAGATATCAAAGAGAAATTTCCAAGGCTAAGTCCAGTGTGGTTTGGATAAAATATTTATATAAACAGTTGTAGAAAGAGTGCCATCTTGATTCCTCCATGTCAAGGGGTGCAGAGGCAAAAAGATCCAGTGACAGGTGCTATTTGAAATACTTCATTGGACTGGGGTCAAAAGAGGAAGAAACATGGAATATAAGGAATAAACTGAAGTCTTTTTCCATTTTGCAATGTGCATTTTTAACTTAGCTGACAGCATGGTATATATGCACCAAATATGCAAGCCAAGTTCTGTCTTCATTTACCACTAAAACTTCTAATAATATTTGGCTTGCTTTTTGTGGTTCTATTTGTAAGGTTTTAAAATTTTATATATATATATTTAATAAAGTCAGTGACCTTTGTTGCAGTTTGCCTGGAGTAAGTACTGTCTTTGCACACTGCCTGAAGTTTGGATGGCAGTGGATGGCTCTTTTTCTGTTGAGGGTTTTCTGTTATATGTATCAGAATAGAATGAGGAAAATCAAATCAGGGCAATTTCCAGTCTGTCTAGACACTTCAGAAGTTTCAAACAGGATAATTCCATTTCTTCTTATCTGCTGTAGTAGCATTATGTGTTTTCCTGTCAGTGTAATGCCACAAGAGTAAAACCAGGAGATTCAGTGTGCTTCAATCACTCTATGCACTTTGCACTCCTACACATTCTCTTCAGTATATGAAACAATTTGTGGAGTGAGCACAAAAGGGAGTGTCATATTATCTGAAATGTTTCCTTGTCTGTGAAGGGCAAATAATGAAATGGCACATAAGCAATATGTCAGTAACATTTTGCAATTGTAGTTCTTACTTTTCCAAGACACAAATGGATGACGCTTTTTTTTTTTGTTTGTTTTTTGTTTTTCTTTTCAAACTGTGACAAAGAATCACATCAAGAACCCTGAAGCCCAATACATACTTGGAGAACTAATTTTGTCATATAAAAAACCCCCAAACAAACCCAAACCTTTGCATTATAGTACTTTTACTGTGTCAGCAGGTTTTGGTAAATGTTCTAGGGTATTAATTTTGTGTGAGATGAAGTCAGATTGCAAGTGGGGAATCCCAGAGCTGGGTAACAATATTAGTAATCACTGCTGTTCTACCTAGTTTGCTGCGAGTTTGTGATTAAATATAAATCTGAGAAATCTCAAAGGAAGAGTGAAAAAAGTTAAGCTTTTAAATATTTCCTTTCTTTTCCTAACTGAATACTGTTATACCAAATAGAATAAGAAGGAATTGTCCTGCTAATTGACCTTTGCAAAAATCACCCATTTGCTTAATAAGCTACTTCAAGTAGATCAGTTACCATGATTACTCTATTTCTTTCATGTTAGTGCTTATAATGGCACCTGGGAAAATCTGATTGAAAACTTTGCTTCATTCTTTCTTCTGCTCTGTATGTACTTTGGTCCTCTAGCATTGCTTAATAAGCAATGCAGTTTTTTTTTAAAAGAGATTGCAGTTTGTGATGATATGAGAGACTAATATGAGCCAACAGGGCTGGGGAAAAATAGATTTCATGCTTACTCCTTACAAAGGGAAGGGAGAGAAGATGGCAAATTAGATGGCTATCTAGTTATTATCAGTCTGACAGGTATTCAAGTGGTTCTGTATTACAGTCTCTAATTTTGGTCTATGAATAGTTTTTAATATGATTTAGCTGTAGGATTGTCAGCCAGGACTTGTGTTAGAAGATATTCCTTCTAATCATATTAAAAATGTACTTTGCGAAAGTTCCTCCACTGACAAAAACAAGGGACTTTCCATTGTAAAAGCCAATGTTTTACCTCTATGTTGCCTAGAATCAGCAACCTCAGAGTTAGAAAGGCAGTAGCCTTAGCGTTTTGTTTTCTTTTCCTTTCATATTAATGAAACTGTACTAACCTTGGAAATCAGAGCAAAATAGTTTTTATTGGATTCTTTGATTTTTTTGTCACTGGATATTCATAATGACTTTTTTTGGCTTGTGTTCCTTATAAATCTAATTTCATTCTGGAGCCAAGACTTTTTCACTGATCCTGTGAAACTTGGACACAATGATTTGACAATATATCCAGACCAAAACAGTTCAAGTGGTCACACATGACTGATTTGTCGGAGCATGCTCAAAGACAAGACTGATGTATCCTTGCAGCAAACAATTCTCTAGGGTAGGGACAGCGTGCTCAAATCCAGTCACCCTAGAGTAAGCACTAAGTTAGACACAGCTTAAATGTGCCTTTGAGCACAGGTTTGCACTGCTGACTAGATGAGAGCCCCAAGCCAGGCTGCAGATCCAGGCCTGCCGTAGCTTTTATATCTCTTTCCAACCTGCTAGCAAACATCCGTAATCATTGGAGCACTACTGGGGTGCACACAGCAAGGGGAAGGGGAAGAAGCAAGAGAAAAGTTCTCACTAGAATTATTTTATTAATTTGTTTAATGAGCATTTGCAATTTATTTTATTAATTTTCCATTACTATTTGTGTGATAAGTGTAAGTGTGATAAGTTTGTTTGTCAGTGTTGGCAGAAAGGAAGGTTACTGGAAAACTCCACTGGAAGTATTTTCTGCTGCAGAGATCTCTCTCATTTTCTTCTTCTTCTTTCTTTTAAAAGTTTTGATCATCTAATCAGAGAGCAGAAACTACAGCATGAAACTTTTTTAATGACTTCCATACAGTGTATGAAGGGCAGTTAAAAAACTATGAATGGTCTGTAAAATTACAATGGGATAAAATTATTAAAATAATTCCAATTAAAATTTCAAATATATTATTATAATAGTTAACAAAAATCATATTTTAAGGTAACTTATTATTTAAAGTAACAAAATTACATTTATATGATTAGCTGCTAATCAAACTATATTTGGGAAGGAAATGATATTTTAATATTATTACTTTTTCGTAAGATAACTGCAATAAAGCTGACTTATGGACTGAAAAAAAAAAAAGACCAACAAAAAATCACAAACATTTTCCTTCTCTACTAATTTTAATTAAAAAAGAAATCCCTTCTACCAAGTAAGGTATTCTCAGTTATTATTTCAAAGTGTAATGACACAAAATAAAACAAATCTCTATTAAAATTATTTTTTTTCATTATCTACCTTTATGGATGCCCTTGTTTACTATGTAATATTTTCTGCAGTACTGTATGTATGGAATATGCATTGAAGATAAAAAATTTTAGGCAGGTTTGGATTTGATTCACACTAGTTTCAGTGTGATATGCCTTTGATTTTTATGCACTACGGCCACTGAGTGGTGTGTAGTGCTCAAGATAGTTTTAAGTTAAGCTTTGTGTCAGAAGAACACTACCTTGGAAAGTAAAATAAACTAGGCTGTGATCTGGTTCAGATGTATGAGCCAGTTTGTTTCAAGTTATCATAGGTGTCCCTCCACTGCCATTGACAATGTAGAGCATATTCTTGCACAAGAATTCTTGAAACTTTTTTGTATCATTCCATTCTCCCTTCCCTTGCCCCCTAAATAGATTCCTCCCCACTCTCTTTGTATTTCTGGCACATATATGTCCACAGGTGTTATTAAGTATAGGGTAGCATGTGGTGTCCATGCTTCAGTGCTATCACAGAAGAAGGACTTCCTACAGGAAAAAAATGATCACTTTCAGTATTTTGCAGACTGCCCATCTAAGCCCATCATTGCCTGGCATCTACACACTAAGGGCAAGGATCCAGCGAACTTGTGAGTGGGCACTGTGCCATCTGAGCAGATGGGCATAGAAGTAGGCAGCCAGTAGACCATGTATGTGCATCAACTGTGGGTGTTGAGGGCAAGATTCCCAGTGGAGAATGTCCAAACAGCTGTCTGGCCTGAGCCAACATGCCTACGACCAGGCAAAAGCGCCATCCTTAAATCCTGCTGAGTTGGATTAACCTTCAAAAATAAAAATTGCTTCTGCAGTAGCATAAGGTGAGATTTTAGCATGTTTAAATCTGAAAGGCAGAATTAGGTAGGCAGGACAAAGAGACATAAAGTCCACTAGAAAGGACTGAACATTTTTCTAAGAATATTAATACTATTTTATACAAGGGTATTTATATTGTATATGGTAAATGATGACTTGCAGGAGTATGACATCAATGTTAATCACACTCTTTCTGTTAAGACAGTCTTTTCAGGAGAAATGAGCCTTTTGAATGCATTTTGATTGTCGTGTATGTTCTGGATGTGATTTTTGTAAAGACAGATACTCTGGATTTTTTTTCTTTCCACATTTACTTATCACGTTTTAATGAATCTTTTGCTTGCCTCTTACCCTGAGAATACTATTCTGGGGTACAATCTCAGGTCAAATTTGCTGGCACAGTTTGCTGTCATAGCTGAATTCTCACATTTGTTGTCTTTATTTTTCTAAGATCAAAGGGGACATGAAAAGGTAATCTACCATTATTCTCTGTATCAACTTATATTTTTACATTTATACACATAACATCAAAGAGCGCATTTTTTTGCAGACGTAGATGTTGGAGGCAAAGAACTGTGAAATACTAATGTCTATGCATATCTGTTCCTGCAGTTTTTACTCCATATTTCCTCTATCATTGGTTCATACTTGTCTGTAATTTTACCAAAGCATCTGCAATAGTTATGATTAACGTATTTTAATAGCATGGTGAAACAAAAGTAACAACTGCATGATGAATAGAAAAATATGAATGGGAAACTTATCAATATATTTTATAATATACATTTTTATGGCTAGATGAATACTTGTCACAGTGTGCATGTTTCTGTATTTTGTTACGTTACAGGCTGTAGCAGAAAAGGCTAGCACAAATATTTAAAAGGTCTTACTTTAAATGTTCATTCCTTGAATCAATGAGTATTGTGTTTAATAAATTACAGCATATTGAAGTTTTGTGACAAGGTTCCATTTTGATTTCTAGTTGGAAATCTTGTGGGTTAGGGAAAATGCAGCTGTTGGTCCCTTGTGATAGTTTGATCCCCAAGTACATGAATTTGGGTGACCCACAGTCAAATTTAGAGCAGTCTTAGGATTTCTTGAACTCATATGGATGGTATGAGCCTGTGGTAGTTGTGTCCTCTTCTACACAGTTTTGTCTCATCTCCTATTCCTGAAAAGGCTAAAAATGAAGCCAATTACATCAACTATAAATGTGTCAAAGCAAGGATAAGTTGGACAAAATTCAAAGTCCATTTGAGTAGTTAAAGAGAGGAACAACAGAGCCCCCACTCTAGGGAAAATCTGTTCCTGGGGAACAGAAAGCCATTAATGGAGAAAAGCACCTAGTATCTTATCTAGGCTTCTCTTTGGAGTGAAAATGTCCCAAACTGGATACCTCAGATTTGAATCATGCCCCTAACAATCTGAGGAAAGAAGATGACATAGTTTCAAACAGACCATGCTTTGTAATCAAACTCATGACTGTTTATTCTCTGATCACAGAAAATCAATTCATCTTAACACTGGCTGAAATTTAAACTAGGCTCTGAATAATTATTTTGCTCTTATTTTATGAATGAAGTGGCTGAACAAATCAGGATACTCCCACAGTAATAGTGTCATGGTGCACATCTACAGCTAGTCTTGAAGACAGGGAGCACACCCACGTGATTAAATTGCCTTGATAAAAAATACCCACCTTCACAGGCTCGAATACAAAGGAGGACTCTCGCACTGTGGGAAAGGTCTATAGGATTCTGATTTATAAGGGAGCAAGAGGTCAAGGGAAGCAAAACCATTACCATTATTTTCACAGGCTCTGGAGGTCTGAACTGAGTATAGAGGGCAGTGTGCTCAAAGGGAGACGTGCAGGGGGAATGAGACATGATCCTGCTTTTTTTTTATTCTTTTTTTTTCCTTCCTTCCTCCACTGATTTCAGTCTGCAGATTCTGCTGAGAGTGTGTCATATGTAACAAGCCTGTAAGAGCTGTGAAGTGATTTTCTTATTAAATGATGCATAGAGAGATTATCTGGTATGTCACCAACACACGAAAGCTCCATCCATGCAAGTTCCTATTCCTAAGCAAAGCATTTGATCACCTCCATAGTAATGAGTTTTCAGAGGCCTGGGGATGGAGGGTGAGGAACAAATGTGGGCTGGTGTGGGCAGGACTAAAATTGCATTTTGTGCATCTCTCACTTCAGGTCTGAGAGAAAAAAAGGCAGAACAAGCTAATGTCACTTTCCATGACTTGTAGTCTTCATTACCTTTTCTTCTGATGAAATATCTTTGGGACAGCAAGGGTGAAAATGACCTCGAAAATATGGTTCTGATGTACCCTTTGGAGGATGATGTTAGGAGTGGCTATGGCTTTAGGCAGCGAGTCCACTAGGACACAGGAGCTTTCTCTGGGAGTGAAAGGGGTTTTCTGCTGAGCTATAGTGCACTGAGAGCATCAGCAGCAGTGGGTTGGGGTCAGGTAGGAAGGGGATTGCTCCCTCTATTCTTTGACAGACTCCATTTCGTGAGGATGGACTGAAAATCCTTATCTGCTGAGATGACAAAGGAGCATCTCTGAATGGGGAGCTCCAGATTATCTCAGTGCTTTTCACAGCAGAAGAAAAACTATAGCAGAGTTGTTTCCAAATAATTTCAGTAGATAACAATGGACTTGCCATACACCCCAAGACTGGCTCTTTAAAGCAAAACAAATCACTTTGAGCATGGCTGTCAGTGAAATATTACAGGATTTTCCTTTCTCTTGCCATTGCCTAGGTGTCTTTCAAGGAATGGAGCCATTAAGAAATGTTACAATGCATTTTTGTTAAGTTTTTCTATCTAAGCAATTATGAGCTGTCACCGCAATATGGCGGTGACTGGGAATGAAATGACCACAGATGTCACTAAATCAGGTATCACCCCTCCTTGCCTGTTGAGGGAATGGTTTTCAAGAAAGTTTATGTTACTAGTTTGTACTTTCATTGCAAACTTTCAAGCTGCCACCAGTAATTTCGATCCTATAAAGAATAGAGTGTTCTGGCCCTGATCCAGAAAAACACTTAAGTCCGTTGCAGAGTGCTTTGCTGGATCAGGTCCAGAGTGGAACAACATGCTCAACATGTAGGGGCTCAACAGTAGGGGCTTTCTCTCTTTTTTTGGGTGTTTATAAAGGAATCTACAGATATGTGACTGCAGTCAGTAGGATGAAACAAACCTGTAGCTAGACCCCTAAAAAGAAAGGTCAAAGCATGAACAGTATGGTTTTAGTAGAAATCTAACAAAGTCTCAATGAGAAGCTACTTCTTGGTGGAGCGGTACAGTGACTCATGGAGAATACAGCAGGTAGAAGCCATCCCAGGATTTCTCATTCAAAGCAGAGGTCTGCTGCACCAGGTGCTGCTTTGTTGAGCAAGCCATATTTTTTTTTCAGGCTACTTTTAGGTGCCCTTTGTAAGGAAATAACTTGTGGTGAATAATTTATTTGATAACCTTGGAAACCATCTAGAAGTTCTTACAGACATCTTAGCTGTTTATGGATACAAGCGAATTCCGGATGATTTTTCAGGAAATAATTAATTATCTATGCTTTGCACTTGAAAAACCTGTCTGAGCCTTCTGAGAAATGCTAGTTGGCTTTGTTAAGTTTGGTTGAAATCAAAAAGAAGTATGCTGCTTCCAATTGACTAGATTAATTAGGTCAGAAATATGCTTGTAATAGTAAATAAAATCCAAATAATTTCTCCAAGTCTCTTTTTAAATCAGTGCTATGCTATTTGAAGATGGTAGCAATGAGTTAGTTGTGGTGGATTCCCACAAAAAAAGGGAGAACTTAAAGAATAAATGGGAACACAGAAACAAATGTATTTAAACATCAGGTTATTGTACTTCATTTCAATGTGAAAACAACAGCTGTTAGATGGTTGTCCCATCTCACCAGGATACCAGGCATGTGTAATGGCGGCTTTGCTTTTGTAGAAAGGATGATGAGGGATTAGTGCTTAGATACTGAAATAACTCTGGTAGGAGATGGATACCCTTTGGCTAAGGGAAAGGGGGGCTGCTGAGGCTGAATTTAACAAAACAAGACTTGCCCACAGACTTGCAAGCGCTTGCAGAGTGGATTTTTGATGCTGCAGGTGACATTGTTGCTGACTGAAGAATGTTCATCAAGTCAGAAAACTGCTGATAAGCTGCCTTTTCCAAAAAGAGATCTCACAAACTTCTGTAAATCTGTGCCTTTCATCATGCCCTGGGAGGTGAGGTAGAGGACTTGTGACAGATAATTAGGTTTTTCTTTAGTTTATTAGGATAATTGAAAGGAGCTATAGAGGAAAAAAAAAAAAAAAATCTCAAAACATGTCCTTTATGGTTTATCGATTAAAAACTCAATGAAGGAATTCAAATAATTGAGCTTACACTTCCCTTTGAAAATTTTGGTACACTACTGAAACTTGTAAATATATTGAAAAATGAGTATATTGACAACTGCCACCCAGGTTCTGATAAGAACATTTTAACTTTTAACTGCATATATCATGAAGGAAATTATACAACTAGCACCTTCAGCAATATTTGCAAAACGTATTTAAGAACAAATTTGTATAATACTTGCTGGAATTTTATAAAATCAGTCTTAAAGAATATATAGCTTCTGTTGTTGCTGGATTTTTTGAAGCCTTTTTGGTTATTTTTATTTTTTTTTTGTTGTTGTTATTTCTATTACTAAACCAAATGGCTGGTAAAAATGAGTCAGGAATTTATTAAAGTCTCCATTGGTTCCATTTGTAAACCAAATAATTGGGGTGTTTTTCTAGAAAAGCTTGATCTTGGCTTACATAACTGTGGATTTTGATTGTATTTGTGTAACTAGATTCAGACTTTGGAGCTTTAGTACTTTCCTGTACGAGACTGGTCATTGTTGGACTACAAAGTAATGTAATTTCTTTTATTTTTGCCCTAAAATACCCTCTTATTTTTTTTTACAAAGATATCACATTAAATTTCTCCCACTATGCATGCAGCTTTTCTTAATGTTTCTGCTTTGTGTACAGCAAAGAGGTTTTTAAACCACATAATATCATCCATAACTAGAAATTTCATATTTCCTGGAAACCTTGCTATTGTTTATTTATTACACTACTACTACTAATTTGCTAGTACTATAAAAATAATGCTTTTTACTATTTCTTTCTTCATTTGGTTATAGATAGGTTTAGTGCTTCTGAAGTATTCTTTTTAGCATGTATCAAGTGTGAGCTTTTCCTTTGCTAATACTCTGATCACTGAACCAAAGACCAGACCAAAAGCTCTCATCAATGCTGTACACTTCAGAAAGTTGCGTATGGGGCTCCCAACAGGCACATATGATTTCTGCGGAGAGCAGCTGAATGTTAAAATACGCACTGTGGAATGAAGGCGCCTTTTATTTAATTTGGATGACTGCAAACCTATTTTAGGAAGCAACACTGGGCAATATGCTCTGTTATATGTTAAGGAATAATTAGAATGGGGGATCTGGGTAAGAAAGGATTCCTATGATCTAGACCTGAATAGTTGGTTGTATGTCTTGCATGCTATGGAAACTTCAGAGTTGTTGAAGAGTAAAGATAAAAATAAATGGAATTAATTTCTTTTGAATTTATATACATGTCTCTGCCTGCATTAATATTAAGTTCCATTCAAAATCTAAACAGAAGACTGTAATCTTAGAAGTTCTCTCAATAGCATCAGCAAATCATTCTTGTTTACCCTACATGCTAATAAAACAGGAACATGACACTCTTGAAAACAAGATTGCAAAATACAGAAAATGTGGTCTGACATTTTTTTTCTCCCCAAAGGAGGTACTGCCACTAACTAAAGTATTTCTTATGAAAGCTCGATTGCTTAAGATGCAGAATATTAAGAGAGAAAAACACTTTAGGACACAGCCATGTCACCAGCTGTTACTCACCCTTAATGAAATTGTTAAGTGATATTCTTCATAAATAGGTCACAGAAACTTTTGAATTGTGAAGAATGTTTTATCTCCTTCTTTGAAATGTTTGTATTAAATTTAGAACTGGTAATTCATTAAGCTCATTATCTCTGACTAGGAGAGTAGAGCAATATCTAGGATATAGATTTCAAGGCTTAAAAATGTTAGTGCTTACAAATAAACATGAAAGCAATGTGTGGAGAAAAAATATGGGATCATAATATGTTTAACTGTTTTTAGAGTGTGGCCCTCTGGATTAATTAAGAACATTTTCTACATTCAGACACTTGAATATAAACAGAATACATTATTACTCTTGGTTAACTGTTTTAATGGGGAAAAAGTGAATGCATTATGACAAATACAGTGGAAACTAGTTGGGACTGTATTTTGTTGTTTGCTTTTTGGCTTCACTTAAAAGAGGAGATAGTCACTGAATTTTACAGGATACCAACTCCAAATAATATTATTATTGATTGGCATTGAATTTAAACAGTAAAATATCTTATATTGGCTTTCTCCTACAAAAGAGAGAACTGCAGGAGATCAGGACTTACTTTGTAGTTAGGAACAATTGTAGAATCAGAGTCCAGTATGGCTACAGCCTTCTAGTCACAGATATTTTAGAAATAGCCTTTACAGCAGCTTAAATATACTGGATATATTGTGTGATTGTTCCTGATTATTTTCTAGTTTCTTCATCGACTTGCTTTGTGGCCTTGAGGTTATAATTAGCATTTTTTCCATTCTGTAAAATAGAACCTAACTAATTAAAAAAATTTTGAGAATCCCAATGGAAAAGTCATAATTTAAAAATACTATTATCAGTTGATTAAATTTTAGGTAAAGTTGCCGATGTGACATCACAATGAAACACATTTATACCAAGGATGTTTAGAGCTTAGTAGCTGTACTTTTCAAATACACAGGGCTCAGGGAACACCAGTTTTCACAGAAATACAGTACTGAAAGTAGCCGGGTTTACAAAACTCTATCCAATGCATGCTGCATATGCCCAGTAATTAGATTTGTTGTTCCATCTTTACCTGTATGTATTTAAATCTCTTTGAATTTACATCCTTTTTTTTTTTTTTTTTTTTAGGTAAGTCGTCATAGAAGAAATCATTCCCAGCATAACTTAACACTTGCAAATATCATTAGTACACAAGACCACACAGTAAGCAATTGCTCTATAGAACTCATAAATCACTCTTGTTATTTTAAATCTTTATAACGTAACTGTTACACATGCTGTATTAAAGAATAACTACATGAGATTTTGGATGCCTCAAGATGTTTAGGGATTTGAAGGACTAGATTAATCAATAAAAAGAATAATTTTAGAAGGTACAAGGCAATTCATATAGCTTGACTATGCTGCTAATTCAGTTGTACCAGGCTGATATTTCATAGCATTAGTACCTGGTATAAGAGAGTAGAACCATGCGTTTGTCCCATCTTTGCTCATATTAAGGTATTTTTAATATGAATACCAGCTTTTATAATAAAAAGTCATCAAAAAATATAACAAATATTTCCTTGACGTTTTAAGATTCTAGGGGGAATTGGGAGCATGGAAGTTTCTCTATGAAATGA
Organism: Forpus xanthops; assembly: GCA_032466535.1. Lineage (NCBI taxonomy): Eukaryota > Metazoa > Chordata > Aves > Psittaciformes > Psittacidae > Forpus > Forpus xanthops. The sequence goes on from JASSUY010014177.1 coordinate 16,036, forward strand.
AAATGAATATGCAAATAGAGATTCATTAAAGAAATGTTAGTATCAGTGGTACTTTTTCCCACACAAACTTTTCAGGATTTAGGTAGGTTCAGAAGCTCTGAATTCTTGTAACTAAGGAAATTATAGAGCCTATATGTGTATAGTGATAATTACTTTTCCTTATAGTTTTTAATACTGTTAGCCTATGAGAATCTTTTTTAAAAAATGTTATTTAGAAACTCAGTTATTTGCATCTCAATACTCTCATCTTTAATATTTTCTAAACAGCAAAAAAAAGTGCAACAAAAAAAAAAACAAAAAAAAAAAAAAAAAAAAACCCAAAAAAAAAAAAAAAACCAAAAAAACCCTACCCCACACATAATAATTCAATTTTCTTATTTCTATGCTAAATCTTCACTCTTCAGGGCATTTTGGGTCATTTTCTCAATCTTCCAAATGCTGAAAAGGTGCAGGAAGGGCAGCAGCTTAACAACAAATGATGATATTTATGGAGACAGAAACAACAAAGCATTAAGATATAACTGGAATTCTTTTTAATTTAATATCATCCATTTGCATGAGTATTGTAAATTGCTTCTTAGGTCTCTTGGAAGTATTTTGTTGAAAACAAGTAGAACAGAAAAGGGGATATTAACAAATGTTAAGCGATGGGAATATAGCACCTCAGAGTTTACACAAATATTAGGTCATAGTAGAAATCTTTTTATTTGTCTTTGTGATAAAGTTATTTTGTAATTCCATAAATGCCCGTTATGATAATTACAGAAAAAAACTTCATTATCAATTAATGAAGACCCTGCTAATTTTTAAAGACAGCACCTGTGGTTATTCAGTTAAAGCAATATATATATGAAAGTTAAATTGCATAGCACTGAAAGGTCTTATTAACTGAAGACCTTGTAATTTTTGCTGTTCAATTTTGAACCATTTAATTTATAACAAATGGTGAATTTGAACTATGTAATTTAAATCAGGCTATTTTATATGTCCAACATTTGATAATGAATTCAATAATCTAGCTCAATTCAATTACTGGGAAAATATGACTGAGCTGCAACGCTTTCATCTGCAATCACATCTAAGTTTAAACTTCCCAAAAGGTGAGAACAGAGCTGATTTGGATCGGATGTTGAAAATCATATGTGTCTTTATTTTTGGATTGGTTAAAATAACAGTTTGGGAAGGGTGGTTTGTAAACATTGAGAGCCTGAGATTTTGGGTCAAATTCAGAGGAGCAGTCAACATCTTTTCTGAATGGTTAGTCAATGCTCTTCCCAGTTTCTGTTTCCAGATGAAAAGAAATATTAGTAATAACAACATTCTTATGTTATTTAGCCTCTCTGACACTGGCCATGCCCAAGTTTTATGCTACAAAATAGAAGGTTTAGAGGGGGAAGGAAAATATAAAAAGATGTAAAGCAAATTTTAAAAAAAAAGAAAAAAAGTAGGTGGAAGTGGGGATTAAGTCTTACTTTAGCTCTGATAATTCATTCATCCGTTACTAGATAAATAGTGACATGACTGCAAAATAATCCCTACACACTTTCTCTCTGTGTTTTCTATGGCAATCAACTGCATGGCAGGAATTTGCATGCGATAAATACAAATGATAGAAAACACATACATTAAGTCTTGTGCAGCAATTTGAGAACATTACCCAAATCATTGTCCACAGACCTACAGACCTTTTCATAGATACAAACAGATATACAGTATATATTTCGTTATATGCTGTATACCAGAAAAAAAGTCTATGGAAATAATTAAATACAAACATTGCTAATAAATTTTAATAGTCAAAACAACATATTTTTCATTTGAAAATCCTTATGTCACCTGTTAAAGCATGTTAAATTATGTCATTTTCCATTAGACTAGGTTGCTCAAAACCTGTCCAACCTGGCCTTGAACATAGCCAGGGATGGGGCAGCCACAGCTTCTCTGGGAAGCCTCTCCCAGGGTCTCACCACCCTCACAGGAAAGAACTTCTTCCTTATACCTAACCCAAAGGTAGCCTTTTTCAGTATAAAGCCATTCCCCCTTGCCCTATCTGTACTTGCACTTGTAAAACACCCCTCTCTAGCTTTCTTCGTATCCCCTTTATGCACTAGGAGGCTGCTCTAAGGTCTTCCTGTAGCCTTCTATTCTCCAGGCTGAGCAACCCCAGCTCTCTCAGCCTTTTTCCATAGGAGAGGTGCTCCAGCCCCTCGAGCATCTTTATAGCCCTTCACTGGACTGGCTCCAGGAGGTCCACATCCTTCTTATGTTGATGGCCCTAGAGCTGAACGCAGTACTCCAACTGGGGTCTTGTGAGAGTAGAGTTCAGGGGCAAGATCACTTCCTTGACCTGCTTGTCATGTTTCTTTTGATGTGTCCCAGCAAAGAGTTGGTTTTCTGGGCTTCCAGTGCACACTGCTGGGTTGTATTGAGTTTCTCATCCACCAAAAAATACTAAGTCATTCTCTTCAGGGCTGCTTTCAATCCATTCCCTATCCAGCCTGTATTTGTGCTTAGGATTGCTGCAACCCAGGTGCAGGGCCTTGCACTTGACCTTGTTGAACTGCTTGAAACTTTGCATGGGCCCACTTCTCAACTATGTCAAAGTACTTCTGGATGGCATCCCTTCCCTCCAATGTGTCAACTGCACCACACAGCTTGGTGTCATCAGCAAACTTGCTGAGGTTGCATTCAATGCCACTGTTCATGTTGCTGACAAAGATGTTAAACAGCACTGACTCCAATACCAACCCCTAGAAACGTCACTCATGACTGGTCTTCAAGGATAATGTCAGAAATTTAGAGAAAATGTAAACAAGCCTAGGACTTGCCTTTAATATGTCAAGACTCAAGCGTAATATTGGTACCCTACAACCAAGCATCACAGCCTTGTGCATACTGGCAGAGTCCTTAGCCTGTTCTGACACCATAGAACAGGGACCAGGTTTCAGTAATATCAGTTGCAGTGTATGGAAACTTCAAAGGTGATATCAGGTTGCTAATACCACATCCTGCTTTGTATAGGTAATAGCTAAGGTCTTTGCCTTTTTGGGGTGTATTTTGGAAAATGTGCTACACAGCTGTGTTTTCCTTCGTAATAATTCCCCTTTCAGCTTGTATGCCAAAAACTAACAGAACTGCTTAGTTTGATTTTCTGCACATCATACTGTGAGACTATTTACTTCAGCTGGAAATCTGAAGACAAGTTCTTGCTCATGGATACACACACTCCAATGAAGTGTACCCTTTTAGGGGTTGAGGGGTGAACATCTCAATACCAGAAAGCATCTGAAAGACAACACTACTTAAAAGCACGATGCCTTTTAGCATGAATCCTGATTTAGTCCTGACTCAAAGCAAAATGTGGCATCTGTGAAGGCAATGTAAATGTTTGTGTTGTACAGATATTTGATGTTTCTCTGACACTGGTTACCCTTAAACACCCCTAAACATGAGTATCTTTAGAATATAAGAAGAAAGAGGTTTCTACAAAAGTATGGTATGTTCCTCATCACTATTAATGAAACTCAATAAATGAAATTATGCACTGACATAATTTACTTGAAATATCTTTTCAACTAATTTTTACAAATACCTAGAAACTTTTCTTGCATTACGATATGTTTCTTCTAAACCAATTAATAGTATATTGGGGGGGGGGGGGGAGTTCTTCTGTTTATTCTGTGAACTTATTGACTTGGAATTATTTTTTGAGAATTTTCAAAAGAACTGTCTGTACTAGGAAAAAAAAAAAAAAAGTAACTAAACAGAATTAGTGGTAAAATGCCACAACACTGGTTTAGTTGTTGCAAAGTCTTATGTGTGTACTAAGTGAATTCAGTAGTCTGGATAAATTATATGGTTATAACATGTTTTTTCTTTCTTGCAGGTAGTGGAGAAAGAGGGATATCTTCTAAAAGCTAAAATAGCAGATGGTGGCAAGAAATTAAGGTATTATATGTTAATGTTACAGAATTTATCATCTGCAAAATTCAGAGGTGATTCATGTTTAAGTATATGCAGCTACTATTGCTGCTAACACACAAATCGTCGCTGTTTCAGTATTAAGCTAATGTTTGATAACAGTCCAGAAAGCAAATGATAGCAGCTAACTGGCTAACTGAATGCAGTGATCATGTGCGTGTTAACCTCTATATTCTATACATTATGCATATTAAGGACAACCTTAAGGTGCCAGGCAAACCAACAATGTATTTTCCAGTGGACAAATTTTAAGTGCTGGGTGTGTGCTTGAGAGGTCAAGATGAGGTGTGGGGACGACCTTGTGGTGATGCCAAGACAAGGTTATCAAAGTGGTCAGCACTTACTGTGTTGAAAGTAATGTATTAATGCTGTCTTTTATGGAAGGATTTACTGTGGTTTGTTATATTAAAAGGAGTAAGTGATTAGTAGTGATGTGACCAGCACTGTGTTATCAATGAGAGACTAATGTGAAATACTATATTTTTGCATGTAGAAAGGAGCCAAGTAATAATTTATCTTACCTATATAGTTCTAAACCATAAGGATTATAAGAATACCCCTTGAAAAGGGAGCCTGGAGATCACCTAATCCAACCTCTCATTTGAAGCCGGAACATTACGAGCAGCTAGCAAAGACTGCTTCCGCTGGGTGCTATCATAAAGTGTAGCTTGCATTTTTGGAAAAGTCACCGAAGGCAGTAATACTCTTTTCCCAACTCTGGACACTGGTAGAAGTTTCTATGGAGTATGTATAAGCTGGGCATCACCTGTGCCCAGATGATGAGGGGGTCTTACCTTTCCAGTGCATCACTGCCCCTGGTGCAGAGCATTTTCATGGCTTGGTGTTGCTCACTGGCTTGGGCTGGGCACAGGAAGCAGGCAGTGTTCTACCACTTGTATTTTGAAATAGCCTTGAGAAATCGTACTTTATATACCCCTGAACAGTCTCGTATATTTAAAATAGCCTCAGAGATCGTGAGCGCCACTGAAGCTATAACGTGCTGCCATCAGGTGTTCGTTTAACAGAATGCAAATTCAGCCTCAGCTCTCGGGGCTCCTTATGCAGCCCCCAAGACTAGGGTTGACCTCGCAGGGACTCTCCAGCAGCAATTATCCACGGCAAACTTAACGGTGTAGCTATAAGTGAATTCTCACAATCTCCTTGTTAAGTTTAGCTGGATCTTTTTTGTTTACTGATATTTATGGCTCTTTATACAGAGAGATTGTGTAGAGGGAGCGGGGGCTGCTCAGCCTGGAGAAAAGATGGCTACAGAGAGACATTAGAGCAGCCTCCTAGTGCATAAAGAGGAAAAGAAAAAAGCTGGAGAGGTGTTTTTTACAAGTGTATGTACAGACAGGACAAGGGGGAATGGCTTTATACCGAAAAAGGCTAGCTTTGGATTAGGTATAAGGAAGAAGCTCTTTCCTGTGAGGGTGGTGAGACCCTGGCAGAGGCTGCTTGGAGAAGCTGTGGCTGCCCTATCCCTGGCATTGCTCAAGGCCAGGTTGGATGGGACTTTGAGCAACGTGGCCTAGTGGAAGGTGACCCTGCTGGTGTCAGGAGGGTTGAAGCAAGATGATCTTGAAGATCCCTTCCACACAAACCATTCTGAGTTCTGTACAGAGACTAATACATTTTTAAGTAACTTACACACCCCCTTTTTTTTTTTTTTTTTTTTTTATCTTAGGATGACTTTATGGACAATCTTATAAAAAGGTTGTCTGGTTTATCTACTATTTATCTTTAGGTGATAAAAGTAATGAGGATTTGATTTTAAGATGTCAATTCCAATATGAAAAAAACATAGAATAAAAGAAGTGGGGGAGTAATGTTTAGGAGAAGGAAAGTCTTCTTGCAGGTACTATGGTGAAATTCAGTTGCATTCTTACAGCTTTTATAACCCCTATAGTGTCTTGCGAAACCACTAAATTTTCTTATTCCTAATGCAATTAAAACATTCTCACGTTAAAACTCAGAATGAAACTTAGGTAAAATATCTCACCATTTGTAAAAATGCTTATTGGGTTCTTATTTCTTGTTCTTGGTTTTTTATTTTAAAACAAGAAATAGAAATACATTTTATTGTGGTTTTGAATTTGATTTATTTTTTTTTAACAAGGTCCAGGTTGAAATGAAGCACTTTCAAATCTTGGCAAACTTCCCAGTTCGTTTGTTGAAGAATTTGAATCTTTTAAGAAAATTGCACATGAATCTGGGAGTTAAAAACAGATTTACTGATTTGAATTTCTCAGCTAGATAAACCTACCACACCAGTATCTGGAGCAAGGATCATGCTGCCTAGTAGAAGTGTTTGTGACACAGAGGTGTTCCTCTCTATAGCTAAGGTCATATGTTTACTGTTAGTTGGGTACTGTATATAGGTTGTTTTCCAAGGGTTTTAATCCTTTGGTAATCTGTATTTATTCAGGTTATCCAACTCACAGTAAAATTGAATTGAACCTGTATATAGCATGCCTGGCCACTTATGCTCCTGTGAAACTTCTGAGTAAATAAGAAAAAAAAGAAATTAAAAATAACTGAAGATGTATTTACCAACAGACTACATATACTCACTACCTTAATTTGATTCTTAGCTATAGGAATAAAAGTTTCCTAAGGATACTTTAGGTAATGGATGTAAAACTAAAGTTTCTTAAGAGTACTTTAAAAAAATAACAGGTTGAACTTAATTCCCAATATACACAACCCACAGCTATGAACATAGTTCACATTTAGCAAAGGGTATAGCTTTATAGTGGTAATGAATTTAGAAAATTTCAAAGTGACTTACAGACACTGTCATTTTGTGGGGAAATATTTGGCAGTAATGGTCAGGTACTCTTTTAAAACCATATTGTTTCTTTCTTTCACTGTTGTGTCTTGTTGGACATAGTTTAGGGATGATCATGTGATCATTCTGGCTGAAATTCTGTCCACAGTGCCACAGGTGCAAGCTTCTCTGGTAATGCCAGTGGTGTTATGACTTCATATATAATATTGGTGATGCTCCTTACATTGATGATTGAAACATGGAACAGGAAAGTCATTAGCAGAAAAAACAATCTATTTACCTGATGTGAAGTTTGATGGAATACAGAGTGCAGCAAAGCTGTGAGATGTATCTGGAAGTGAACATCACAAAGGTGACTAACAGGCTTTTAAACTCAATGAAGACAAGTCTTGCTAGAATAAAAAATGGATGTGTTTGAGTTACTTAGGAATCCTTAAATAGTGAAAACTCAAAGGGACTTGGGAAGACAGGAGAGGGAGAGAGAGAAAAAGGGTTGTTAAAAGCAGCTCCCTGGGCTCTCTATGACCTTACAGGCAGTTTCCCATTTTTAACACACCACAACATACACATGAAACAGCCTGCTTTTCCATGCTTTTTCAGGTTTGTTCTAAAATGGACAGATTTATGATTTGCATTCAAGTAAAGCAAACAAATAGTGGCTTTATAATTTTTTTTTTTTGTAAATATTAGATGTTATGAACCCCAAATAGGACAGTCAAACTTAAGATCATGATCAAAGAATAGTTTTCTATCAAATCCATTTGTTTATGATTACATGGTGGCTTGAAACATCAATTTATATGTCATATACATAACAGCATTTTCTTCTGAGTTATTATATTCTTCTGCATGAGGCACAGTATCTCACATTTCTATGTGTATTTTGAATTTTTCCTGGCCCCAGCAGTTTGACAGCTCTCTAGGCTGTACTGTAAGGTCCTGATGTTTAATGGTTGCTTAAACCTCTCTCAGATAACATTTTCACCTTCCTTGCTTTCCTACAATTTTTTTTTTTTTTTTTTATTCATGGAAAGAGGAAAATATTTGGGACCTTTCAAAATGAATCCTTTGCTGAGCTCTTGTGGTGAGTCTTCCAGCTAACTCCTCCCAGTTTATGTACTGGGCATGATATGCTGTGGTATGGAATACCCCTTTGGCTAGTTTGGGTCAGGTGTCCTGCCTGCTTCCTCCCTGCTTTTCGTGTCCCTTCCCATTGGCATAGCATGAGAGTAAAAAGTCTTTGATCGGGGTAAGTATTCCTTAACAACAACTAAAAACACCAGTGTATCAGCACTGTTCTCAGACAAGCGTCAAAAACACAGCACTGCAGCAGCTACTAGGAAGGAGAAAAAATAACTGTTACAGCTGAACTCAGGACAGCTCTGTACAGTCAGATCAAAACTACATTTTTCCTTCCTGGTTCTATTTTAGGTATTGGCTACCAAAAGAGTGCCAGCTATTTTGGAGTCCTCCAAGTGTATATGAAATTTAAGCATGCGTGAATAATCTCGCTGTTTTCCTGTAGTTAAGGCACCATATTGAAAAAGGAAAATAGATAAGCTTCAAAACATGAATGAACAGAAATGTTTTCAAGCTTTGCTAGGCCACATTCAAATATATCTAAGATGATGAACCTCATCAATATTGGTCGCAATGCATTGTTGATACTGTCTTTAGACCATTTTTGTTTCTGACATGAAATAATTAAAAACTAAGCTTACAAATGGAGTGTCTACCTTCTGCTTGCATGTCTTACTGATTTTTTACTTTTTTTTTAATTTAATTTTATTTTTAAGGAAAAACTGGTCCACATCCTGGGTTGTTCTCACTGCTCAGAAAATGGAATTCTACAAAGAATCCAAGCAGCCTACACTGGCTAACCTGGTAAGCAATCAACCATCTGATATACTCAGCTTCCTTGCAAGTATTATTTCAGTATAAATAGTTTGGTGTTTATATAAGACAAATTCAGACTGAGCTGGCAACCTTCAAAGTTTTGAGAGCAGCTGGAGGAAAATGTCTTGATAAACTCTTAATCAGATGTAGTATATGATAAGAAATAGGATTTAGCATGTCCTTTATTAAGAGGTACATTTTGAGAATAGTTGCAAAGTGAAACAAATGGTGAGTGACTATTCAGTAATGTGAAGGTAACACTTTAAATTAAGGTGCCATTTATAAATGCTTTATTCTTATTTATGAAAATGATCACTAAATGCAGCTACTTCCTCAAATAATGCATTCTAAAGTATGTTATAAAATGCATTAGTAATAAATGCTTAACAGATGATGCAATGAGAATCTGTTGCAAAGGATATTGTGAGACGTAAATTGTATTAAACCATGTATGTGCATCTTTAATAGATGAATTTAAGTTGTTATCTACCATCTCATAAAGTGGCTTATACATTAATAAATAATAATAAATTATTTATAAATGGCACCTTAATATCGGGTGTTACCAAAGCAGAAAATATTGTAAGTTAGCAAAGTGATTTTTTATAGTAGTACAAATGTGACATCTACCATATCCTGCTAACCTTTCTGAATATTTCTATGACTCCATCTAATGCAGCTAATGCAATTTCTGTAGCCTCTAGTTACTGCAAAGTAAAATTTGCAGTACCTTTTTATTGTGCCCCAAGGAAAGACCACTGATCTTAGTCTTCAGAGATGTGACAGCTACGTTGTGCAAGCAATAATGGCATGTATCCCTTCAGTGCTAGTTACTGCTTAGTTTGAGCCTATGAACCTGAATGTGGGCAACAAAAGGGGAATTCGGCAAATGCGTGACACTGTGGGCAGCAAAGGGACAGGTTTGACAAAACCCTGTTGTGAAAGGCTCTCAAGGACTGATCAAACCTGCCAAATCTCATTAACATGATGGGTGGCCACAAAGGTGCTCTCCTTGGCAGGAGTCACAAACAATAAGCTATTTTTTTTCCATGGCAGGTGATATAAACCTTTTCTTCTGTATATTCTTGATCTACCAATTCCACCTGCCATAAAATCAGCTTTAAAGAATACCTTTTCATGTATTTTGAAAGAAAGTGAAGGTTGTAGCAAAAAAAAAAGTTTAAAAAATAAAAAGGGTGAAATCTGGCACTTTCTGATTGTGTTTGTGCTAGCACAGTTAGAAAATACCATTTTTCTGCATCTTTTAAAACATTATATTAATATTTTTTTTCAGAATAATCTGTTTTCCTTAATATTTAATTATATGTTGCTTGGAAAAAATCACAAATGAACTTACTAGAACTAGTCTTATAATTTATCAGGTGCCTTATACTTCTATGTGCTACCTCTTCTCCCTCTTTGTAAGCCCTCACCAAAATCCCAGGAGATGAATGGACCAGTAAAATTCAACACACAGAAGATGTGATTTGCTCTGAGGTTCCTTCACATTATTAAAATCCCCATTAGGTCTTTAAGGTTTTAGATAGTAAAGTAGACCTGCCTGGAGGATGAAACTTTGGCCCAGTTCACAATCTGTTTAACTCAAAAAATTAATGTGGGTTATGAGAAGTCAGTCCCTTTCCCTGATGTCCCAGCCATCACCAGCACTCACAGTTGGTAAGATAATATCTACTGCCTCCTATGTTGGGAGGAACACAGACATATTGATCCCATATTTTGCTCTTTATGGGAAAAAATATGGAAGTGGGTCATTTTTATTTAATTCTGTGCTAGATATGAACACTGGGGTTGTGAACTCAATGCTCACTGGGTGAAAAAAAGCCATTAAAAATACATTTTCTGTCTGTTGCATATACTTATATGCAATGGTAAATAAACAAATTGAATAAAGCTTGAAAACAAGAGCTGTCAGTATTCAAAATCTTATAACCCAATTTCTTAACCTCCAAATTTCACATATCAAGAAAAGCTAAATGAGCATGTTAGTCATCTGAAAAAGTAAATGTAATGCTTATATCCTTTATAAACTATTTAAGCAGATATAATTTTGATAGTGGAAAGAATATACTACAAAAATGATCCATTTGAAATCGTTTGCTTACTGAAATTTTTTTCAACTGTAGTTTACTTGCGATAAAGGCTAGCTCAACCATTAATTAAACCATGTAATACAGGCAATGCTCATTCACGATAGTGGATTACAACAAAAAATTTTTATTGTAAGCAGGAAAATGATGTGACTTAACAGAAGCATTAGTGTTCCTTTGTATTATAAAGATACTAATTCATTAATTATTAAATATTAGATACTGTACCTGAAGTGAAAATTTAGAACAAGATAAGAGGAATAATGTTTCACAATAGAGGCAAAAGGAGAGCAGAAAATGAAAGCCCATTCTAATATACCTATTTTTCTGATGATAGGATAACATTTAGAAGTGATTTTAAATTATATTTACCAGAATATTAAATAATATTCTAATGCAAAGACCTAGTAATAGCTAAAGGGAGTTTCTACAACTGTAGAGATAGGACTCACTACAACAAGTTTCCTATTGATCTGCAAAAAGACCGGATCCATAGCTTTCTGGTGGAGCTAGTGACAATATATGGTATTAATATTAGTAATAGTAGAACACAACAATTAAAGCACACAGAGGAGAGATTCAGAAAATGATTGTTTACAAATATTACTGAAAAGGCAAGTTTGCTTTCCATGTAGCTAATGATTATCTTTTGCTCCTGCCTGTTCATTTGCGGTCATGCTTTTATATATATTTTTTAGCATTCATATGAATATAACTTTTTATTTCAAATTAAAGACATTGTGATCTACCCAGATCACAGCAGCAGTCTTTCTTACCAGTGTTAAATTCTCTTACCAGTTGGTCTTTTTGACCAGGTGAAAGTAGACTGTTTATTCCCTGAGATAGTTTATTCAAGAGAGTTTATTTTAACCTCTGGTTATTAGGCCAAGTGACTTAGTGAGTGAAAATGCTGCTGCAATCTATATCCACGTTTATGAAGATTTCATTGTAGCAGACACTTTTTTAGAACACAACCCCTCTCCAGCAGATATAATTGCTCTGACTACAAAATTCAAAGCAAGGATATGGAGTGCTCAGGCTTTCCCAGGAGCCATAACTTGCTCTCTTGCAGTGTCTCTGGGTAATGCATAAACTGGAAAACATACTAACAGGTCTATGTTTAGGCCAGAATTAATTTCTTGGCAGCTTCCTGTGATCCCTACAGATTTAAGTAGGTCTTCCATTGTGTGGACCTACCTACATGCAGTAAGAAAGGATAGGTTCAGACTTGATGGATCTGAGTGGTTGTGCACATAGTTTTCATCAGAAGCTTTACATGCTGTGACATAATTTATGAGTCTCATATGGTGTTCATAGACATCTCCTATTCTGTTGTAGGCAGAATAGCTAAGTTCTCTAGAAAAGTTTTCCAGTTGATTGTTCTACATAGCAAAAGCATGTCCATCTTTCTAAGACTGAGCTTGCATCCCACCCTTTCTGGAAATAGGCATATACATACTCATACTTTTTCTCTGCTTATTGCAAAATCAAACCTGTAAACAAAGTTCATATTACTACAACAACAAAATTAAACTCTGTGCCCTGAGTGCATGAAGGAGTACAAGTTCTGCTGCTGTGTAAGTTTTTTTGTGCAGTCATAGAAACTAGAGATAGTAAAGTACTTAGAGCTCAATATTCCATCTTCCTGCGGAATTTCCCTGGGCTTTCCACTGTTTTTTCTCACTCCAGTGAAATGCCATGTCAGTTTTCACAAGGAAAATATGTAGCCCAGTATCCTTCACTATCAAGAAACTATTTCCTGGAGTCTTTTTTGTGTACATTTGAATCTCTTCATCTAATTAAGTGTTTCCAAAATTTCTTGACTCTTTCTGCTGGTGGAACAAAGCTGTCCTTCTTTGTTAAAGTATTTCCAGACTTACACTGTCCTTTTGAGTAATTTTTTTTTGAATGAAGCAAGGCGGTCCACTTTGACCAGGCTGTGTCATGTGTTCAGGATGAGTTACAGTGCTGTCTGCTCTGTGCAGTGCAGTCCTGACTATTGTGTAGAGACCTGGGGATGAAACTTCCTTGGGGTAACCCCTGCCCAAGGACAATGATCGAGCCAAAGGGAGACACCATAGCCCTTTATATAAAAGTATAGTACTGGAATACTTAAAATCCATGTGTTACCTGTCTCTGCTCTTTGAATATTTGTCTGTACTAATAGGTTGGTGTTTGTCCGGGACTTTTTTTTTTTTCCATCTTTGTCTCTTTTGCCAGGCAAATATTAACTGATGAAATTTCACAACACCTTTTTAAAGTCAAGTATGTATGCTGTTCAAAATTCAGAATGAGTAAGTTCCTGTTGGAGGTCAGGCAGGAAGTCTGAGGCAGAGCTGGGGGAAAAAAATGCAAACCCTGCTCTTCCAGTGGTTTAGGCACAAGAACATCCTTCTGTTTTGAACAGCATATTTCTTCTATTAAAAAAAATAATTAAAAAGGAGCAAAGACACACGGGTCTGAACCATAGTGGCTTCATGGTTTGCAAAAGGAAAACATAATTACAACTCCAGTACTGAAAACCGCTACAGATTCTGGCTACAAATTGCTTGACCAGGGTATCTTACTCTATTGCTTTTAACCTAAATAGGTCCTTTTCTACCCATCTCAAAAGCATTCTGTAGAACACACATTTTTTAGCCTTTAATAACAGCATTAGAGTAATTCAGTGAGCAATCTTTGGAAAGCTGATTATGTGGCTAATGCTGGACTGGCCACTGTTAACTTCTATTAAGTCTGTTTTCTTTATCAGCAATGCCATTTTTGAAGGTAAAATGGCTTAAGAACAACAGAGAAAAAAAAATATGCATCAAGCTGATTAATTACGTTATGTGGATGTTACTCTGTATCTTACCCAAAAGGGACTTTTTAGTGCTGTATCCTGTTATCAGTAGTATTTTTATTGTTGTCTGGGATGCACAGTAACAAAATCTACAAAGACTAGTTTAAACTAGATGGGCTTTGCCAGAACTGCTGCACAGGCAGAGTCCCTAGGGAAGAAGCTTAGGTGGCAAATGAGGATTATTGTGCTTTACACCAACTCCCAGCAATGTAAATGATACAGGCAAACAAATCTGCTCTTTGAATTATTTGCATCCATCCGGAGAAGCTGGGGAGGCAGAGCTGTGTCATTCTGGGATGCACAGACTGACATTGTGAAGTAGCAAACTGTGTGGAGCTACCCTAGTGTTAGGATTCTTTTTGGGTGTCACACATGCCCTCAAAGCCTTTTTTTATTTATTTTTTTCTTTTTAGGAGCTAAAAATGATAATTATTTTTTTTCTTAAATAAGATGTCTTACAGATACGATGCATGTCTTGTGTCTTGCTTAGTCTCTGTGTTTTCCAGCTGCATCGATTTAAATTTGGAAAGTCACAAAATTTTACCTTTAAACTCAAAACCTTTTTATGAGGTTTTGCACGGTCAATGTGTGTGCATTTTGTTTTGATTTATTCTATGTTACATTAGACTGCTTTTTTTAATAATTTAATTATTTTTGAAATTATGTATCTAATATAGGAGCCTTATTTCTGAGTTATGACACCTCAGGAGTAGCTATTTAATAATATCAAGAAATAGTGAACTCGTTGTAGTAAATTCAGCAGCTATACTACTGTAATGTGTCATCTGTTCTATTCTTATTTTATTTGATAACTGCCCCCATTTCTGAAAAGACAGGCCAAATTTATGGTTGTGGGTTTTGATTTTTGGTTCAGGCTTTTTTTCTCTCCTTTTCTATCCAGAAACCAGGATATAAACCTGAGTGTGTGGATTTGTGTGGTGCTTGCATTGAGTGGACCTCAGAGAAATCCAGCAGAAAGAATGTCTTTCAGGTAAGAATCAATGCATGCTTTTCATTGCTCATTTAAGTATAAACTCTGTTAAATTAAGAGGTTTTATTTCCTTTTTTTTTGGTTTTAATAACTAGAAACTGATTTAATACAGCTCTTTTCTTACCAGTACAGGAGAATAACATTTTAGAAAGCATCAGTTTACTATTTTTCTAAGAGAAGGATTTCTGACAGCTGAGTCTTCTAAACACTTGAGAACCTGTTGATTTATTGATTAATGCTCCATATTCAATTTGTTTTTAAAACTTAGTAGGTAATTGCTTTGGGTTCAGGCCTAGAATCTTGACCTAAAGAACTTCCATAAACATAACTTCTTCAAACTGCTTATACAAGCTTTACTTCAACACAGTGTGGTTACTCTGTTTATTTTTATTGCTGTTCAGGGTCCTTAGACGGTGGTGACCCATGTTCATTTCTGGAAGGGGAGGATTTTGAAAGCTTGACTCTGTCAGGGCCAGCATAGAAGGACATGTATTTCTCATAGGACTATTCCTCATTGCTGAAAAATAGTATTATTTAATTAGTTCATCTAAATTTCATTGAATTGAAAGGGAGGATCAAGGCCCAAGAAGATAAAAGGATAAGAAAAGCATTACTGCAAGATTAACATTCCAGGCTAAAATACTTCATTGCAATATCTTCAGATTTGGACATACTCCACCTCCCATGAATGCTAGTAGAAAGTGTTTGTTTTTTTTTGTTTTGCTAGAAGTTGCATCAAGTCACATCAAAATATTCTTATGAACAGAGTTGTTTCCCAGAGTTCTAACATTAAGAATTTTTAACAATACAAACAAGGGAGGAGAGACACAGAAGAGACTATGTCAGGGTCAAGATACTGTTAGTTACGAGATTGCACTTTGGCATCACCACCAATGAAACATACTGGAAGAACCAACTGTGCCTGGGTCTGGGTTTAAAAAGAAAACAACCCGCCACACACAAAAACTGCCCTCAGGGACTGTACATGCCTTCTTGAAAAGAAACCACTTTGGGTTGACTGGGTGTTACGGAGACTTTTTTTAAGGTTAATTTTTTATACATCTTTCTAAAACACAGGAAATATTTAGAAACATTCAGCTTCTTCAAGACAGTAAGACTTATGCTTCTATACCCCCCACATCCTTCAGGTTGTCTTGAGACAACACTTGGAACTTTGTAATTTCCTAGGTATTTTTAGAATAAATATTTTGGTTTTCTTGTCAATCTTCAGCTTTTTCACTTGGAATGTGAGTAAGTATAACCTTAGCCTTCACTATTTCAACCCCCTGAGAACACTGAGAAGTCTTCTGAGCTTCTAGGATTTATTTCTTATTTGCAGTAGGCAACATTTCTTTTGGAAATACATATTGGGTTGACGATTCATTCCAGCTAATACATTTCCAGTGTAAAGACAAATGAAGCTCTGTTATTGATTTATCAGACTGGTTGTATGAAGACTTTGCATACATTTTTTTCTCACTTCTGTTAGTGTGAGGTCTTACTTCACTGAATCAGAATAATGTGAGAAAGGAAACTCATACGCTACTGTTTGAACCCATTAAAATGTGTCTTCATCAAGCCACTAAGTGAGTGGGAGAGACATTAAGAAGTAAAAGCATGGGAGGAAGGACATATGTTAAGACACATTTTGAAAAGGGATAGAGCATTGTTTAGACAGAGAGCTACAAGAAGATTCTGCCAGATGGTAAGAGTGAAAGAGGAGAAGGCTTTGGCATCAGTAGTGGTGACATTTTGGGAGAGGAAAGGACTGAATGAGACTAGTGCTGCATGAGCAGATAGAGTGGGAAGGGGACTGGAGATAGAGTGAAGATTTATGAGATAGTCTGGAGGGAATCCAAGGCGAGTTTCAAAGCAGAGAGGTCAGTTTGTACCTGGGTACTGAATATTTCAGGAAACACTTCTGACGATCTATTTATCCCTAGTGGATGGGAATAAGATTGATAAGATATGTTTACTTATTCATAGATTTCTTCAAATGAAAAGAGCATGGGTGATTTTCTTTTTTTTTTTTTTGCAACCTAAATATAGATGCATTGCACTGCTATTTGATTAAATACATCAGCTGCCTAACTTTGAAATTATCAGTAGTAAGTGTTATTATATCTTTAAAGCATGGCCAACGGACATAGTTTGGTGGGGTTTTGTTTCATTACTTTCTGTATAATAAAATATTATTTTCTGATTCAAACAGAATAATGGTTGCTTTCTGTTAATGTGTTGCACTACTAGATGCAGAAATTTGTGTCTGATTTAGGCTGGGTACTCAATTTGAGTTCATGAATTAAAGATTGCAAGTAGAAAATGACTGGAGATTTTGGTTTGAAGAAAGAGAAGGAAACCTTGAATTTAAAGTCTAAGCATATGACAGTTAATGGATAGTAACAAGATGGAGTATAGGAATATCACAAAGAAAACTAATTGGAAATATGATCGATGCAGGAAAAAGAAGAGAGGTAACTTCAAGTAAATGATATTCAGGCAAGGAGATTTGGGTTTCTGGTCTTGATCATGAGGTTTTCAGCAGTGTTGCTCATTTTAATTGAGCTACTCTTTATTTAACAGGATAAGTCTGATCTGTCTCTCACACTATCCAATTTGTGCATGCAATCTATTTCTCTTCTTGACGAACATATTATGTGGGTTTTTTTCAAATTTTCCTCTATAGTAACTGAAAATATGCACATCCTATAAAAGATAAACTTCTGTTTTTCCTTCACTTATTTTATTGATGATATAGCTAACACCAAGGAAAAGAAACAGTTAGAAACAGCTCCACATGTTGTGGGGGAATGTAGCAGTTTGCAGTGAAATACTGTGCTGTTTGCTCTTGCTGGCTGAATGATGTGATACACTAGGTCTTCATCGTTGAATAAAAGAATGGTGAATAAAAGAAGATTTATGTTCAAGTCACATGCTTTAAATATTTCTGCTAAGTGCTAGTTTGCTCTTTGGTGTTTAGCCTGAAATTTAAAGCACTGAGGATTAAAAGGATTACAACATAATCTTAAATAATCCTAAGTGTCATTTACGGAGAGATAGTTGTAATAACTAAATAAAACCATGTTAAGGGATGGCAGTTTTGTCAGTCAGCAACTAGAACAGAAATGGTGCCTATGTCACTCTGCTGTTCTCCACTTTCCTTTATTTGGCTTAGTTTGATATTGGGTAGGTGCATTTTGATGCAGGTTATCGAAAAAGAAAATAGCAGGAAAAGCTGCTTTTCAGTCAGTACTAATATGACTGTTGAGACAGCAGTAGCTAGATTAGTTTACCTATTTCCTCAATAGTCAATGTTTTCTGCTTCTAGTAAACTTTTCAACTGGAGTTTTTTCTTTCTCTTGCTTGCTCATCATCTAGTCTAAGTCAAGCAGCTCTTTCTTTTAATTTCATTCAGCCCAGATGTTGTAGAAGACATGCTCTTGATCTCTGGCTCCATAATTCTGGAACTTCAATAGCACAAAACCTTGTGGCTGTAGACTGTTTCCTTTAATAGATTTTAGAAGATTTCTCTCAGATGATTTAAAAAAGAAAAGGAAAATAAGAGAGAGGTGAAGAGTGAAAATAAAATATTATGAGCAGCTTGCTTACAAACCAATGAAGCTACTTTGTTCTCTTAATAGCACCATTCATTTAAAAAGCAGACATTGTGTTAGTTTCTTTAGTAATATTTTCTCCATTTACTTGGTTCATTTTTAAAGAAGGTTTCATGTGAAGGATTTCTGGAACTCAATGGCCTGGCCTTTGCCACAGATCTGTGATAGTCCTTTCGGCTTCAGCACGCTGCAGCCGTAAGCAGTCACTCATTCACATGCAACTTAGAGTTCTTAATGTATTTTACAAATAGAGAAATCCATGTAAGACATAGTGTTTCAACAGTGAGATAGCTGAAAATAAAACTGTACCTGTGTGTAATATGAAATAATTTATCTTGCAGCTGTTTCATATATAATAGCATTTATGGTGCTGATCTAGGGTAACACTCTTGTTCTTGAAGCTATCCAGCTTTCCCCAAGAGCATAACCTGAATGATAAGCTATTTTGTTCTACATACTGTAGGATCAGTATAGTATTTGGATACTTCCCAGGAATGTTCTAGGTCATTGCTTTTGCCATGGGAAGGATCATTTTCTTTTCCATGATCTCTCTAGGGGAAGAACTGGGAGAACATGGAGGAGCTTAACTTAGTATTCATATTTGGATTTCTTTTCATGCTTATAAATATAAACGCTGCAGAGAGGAGATAAATCTAAAAAAGTCAAATCCATCCTTGCACTCAGGTAGATGGGAACCTTTTAGTCATCTTCATCAGCAGCTGAAACAAGTTCTCCATCCCAAACCTGTCTTGGAGAAAGTGCCATTTCCTGAGAGTGAGGTGTGCTGACCTTTGCTGGCTTAGAGTTAGATATGTATTAGATAAACCTGATATGATTTTAAAATATATGTACAGCATTTTTTCCACTTCTGGAGGTTACTGCTATGATGGTAGTTTAATTTTTACCCCAGTAACCTGAATTTATTATTGCCTAATTAAAAAATTTAGCACCAACACAGTTCAATGGTGTCAGCAACAGGTTCTTTAAATAAGAAACTTATGACTAGTTTTAAAAACACCCTTGTTTAGAAGTGCTATGTGAGCAATGGTCAAGATTAAACCACCCTGAGCAAATGGGCATATTTGCCTTCTCTCACCAGTGTTTCACACTTAGATTTGATGTTACTCACTTGATTGATGTCATTTACTCATTTGATGTTGCCAAAGAGAGTAGATCAAGATAGAAATGAAATTCAGGTTGCTTTGTAAACATGGTTGAAAAATGCTTGATGTGATTCATATCTAAGGCTTGAAAGGTAATAAGGCCACTTTGCCTCCCCTGCATTGTGATGGACAAGGACATGTTTAATCCTGTGACATAAG
Organism: Forpus xanthops; assembly: GCA_032466535.1. Classification (NCBI taxonomy): domain Eukaryota; kingdom Metazoa; phylum Chordata; class Aves; order Psittaciformes; family Psittacidae; genus Forpus; species Forpus xanthops. The sequence goes on from JASSUY010014177.1 coordinate 35,581, forward strand.
CAACAACACCTAATGACAGGAGACGCAAACTGTAAGACCTTGGACTGCAGACATATAAGACCAGTGACATCTTAAAGAAAATGAGGAAATACTTTTGTAATATGTACCCAAATGTTTGTACTTAATGTTTCAAACTGTATAGAGTTTGAAAACAGACAAGCCATCAGCAGGAAGACACTTAACTTTGACAATGTGTGGATTTAAAGGGCTTGGGTAATTGAGTCTTCAGTCTCTCGACTGGAATTTCAAGGAACCCCTCTCTATATTCAACCTCTGTAATAGGGTTTCAAACATTTCAAACAACAGCAGCTTTATTTATAGAATAATAGAATAGTTAGGTTTGGAAAGGACCTTAAGATCATCTAGTTCCAGTCCCCCTGCCATGGGCAGGGACACCTCCCACTAAACCATGTCACCCAAGGCTCTGTCCAACCTGACCTTGAACTCCGCCAAGGATGGAGCATTCATACCTTCCCTGGGAAACCCATTCCAGTGCCTCACCACCCTTACAGTAAAAAATTTCTTCCCCATATCCAATCTAATCTTCCCCTTGCCCTATCACTATTGTCCCTCATGAAGAGTCCCTCCCCAGCTTCCCTTTAGGCCCCCTTCAGATACTGGAAGGATGCTATGAGATCTCCACGCAGCCTTCCCTTCTCCAGGCTGAACAGCCCCAACTTGCTCAGCCTGTCTTCATATAGGAGGTGCTTCAGTCCCCTGATCATCCTCATGGCCTTCCTCTGGACTTGTTCCAACACTTCCATGTCCTTTTTATGTTGAGGACGCCAGAACTGTACACAGTACTCCAAGTGAGGTCTCATGAGAGCAGAGCAGAGGGGCAGGATCACCTCTTTCAACCTGCTACTCACGCTCCTTTTGATGCAGCCCAGGATACTGTTGGCTTTCTGGGCTATAAGCGCACACTGCTGCCTCATATTCATTTTCTCATCAACCAACACCCCCAAGTCCTTCTCCACAGGGCTGCTCTGAATCTCTTCTTTGCCCAACCTGTAGCTGTGCCTGGGATTGCTCTGACCCAGCTGTAGGACCTTGCACTTGTCATGGTTAAACTTCATCAAATTGGTGTTAGCCCACTTCACAAGTGTGTCAAGGCTCCTCTGGATGGCATTCCTTCCCTCCAGCATATCAACCAAACCACAAAGCTTGATGTCATTGGCAAGCTTGCTGCGGGCACACTTAATCGCACTGTCCATGTCACCGACAAAAATGTTGAACAAGACCAATTATAAAACTGACAAGCTTAGCAGTTAAGGTAGAGTGCCTACAAAGTTACAGCTAATATATTTTTCTCACTTTCCGTGGCTCTTGTGTCCTTTGGCGTAGCACAAACCCCTCAGTTATGTCAGCAAAAGTCTTGCATATTTTATGACTATAAAATCAGGACAATAGGATTGTTTGGTGGTTTGGGGTCTTTTTTTTAGTTGGTTGTTTTTTTATTTGTTTGTTTTAATAAAAGTTAACTAATATCCTACTTATCATTTTACTTATAATCTGAAAAAGTTATTATTTTTTGGGAATACTGAAGTCCACTCCTCATAAGCAACATTTTGTCCTACCTGGTTACATGAATGAAGATACGAAATTTTCAACAAAGCTTGGTTGATTTGTAGTTAGGTATAATCTTAGCTAGACAGTTCCTTTCTTTCTGATTGTTGTCTTTGACTTATGAAAAAATTTCACAAAAACTTTACTGTGTTGGGAGAAAAGAAATCGCTTGAGAAGTGTAACTTCAACAACCCATGTAGATCTTGGAAGGGCTTGAAAGTCTAGGTGAAGAAAGAGTTGCCATGGCCATGGTGCCATGGTGATGCTGCCCGCAGGTCATTTCTGCTCTGATATTCACTGCAGATCATGAAACATCAAGGCAAGCAACTCCTGTAACACACCAGATCTTGGGGTATCGCTGAAAGCCAGAGAACTCAGAAATCTAATTGTAAAGCCAGCCTGAGTTTTCTGTGAAGATCAGGCTGATTAAAAACCTCACAACTCATATTCTCCAAATCTGACATTATGTGTACACAGATGTCTGCTGAAAATTATTATTATAGTAGCTTACTGTACTTTTTAAAGAGCACATCTTTTGACAGGTGTAAATGCTGATATGTGAGTGGCTGTGATAGGTATGAGTGTCTGTGTATGCTCATACACATGTGCTTCTTAAGGAATTATATGAATCACTTAGCTTTTGACAGCTACACTGCAGCTTTCAGAAGTGCAGATGTTATTTGTCCATCAGAAAGAAAATATTTATTTCAAGCCACAGGCATTTTCTGCATTGCAAAAGTAAAACATAACAGCAGTTAATGTACATGTGACGTAGTTTTGTTAGGGACAGGAGCATGGTTGAAAATAAAAGGCTGAACAAATATGTGAATGCATGAGAAACATCTTGTGGCTTGGATAGTGCCAAACCTTAGACATAAGAAATCTGTGCAGCTTACCTACTCATAATCAAATCCTGACAGCAGAGCTGCTTATTTTCCCATGGAGGGTTGTTTTGGTGTTTTGTTTTCAAGTTGTTTTTTTGTGGGTTTTGTGTTTTGTTTTTTTTTTTTTTTTTTGGTTTTTTTTTTTTTTTTTTGTTTTTTTTTTTTTTTTTTTTTTTTTTTTTTTTTTTTTTTTTTTTTTTTTTGTGATTTTGTTTGTTTTTTTCTGAGTTTTTTTTTTTTTTTTGTTTTTTTTGTTTTGTTTTGTTTTGTTTTTTGCATTAACAACTAAAGAAGTGAATCGCATTTTGCAGCTTGCATGGGAAATGGCAGTGGGCTGCAGCCTTTTGCTGCATTATTCATAAACATATTGCTGCCATCTCGTGGGCAGCGCATGAGCCAGCGCGGGCAGCGTTGCGGCAGCAAACGAGGCCAGGACTGCCTGGGCTGTGGCCAGTGCCCCGGGGCTGTGCATTTCCCCAGGGATGACCAGCTCTACAGAGGACAGGGGGCAAGCGCGCCAATTAGCACCCACCATCACAACGGGAAGGGGTTTTTTTAAGCATCTTTTGGCAAAATTCAGTGTCTGGCCGAACTGTTTTGCTGGTTGTTAAATGAAGTTATGTCTGCTTTGTTTTTTGTTGTTTTTTTTTTTTTTTGTTCAGCAGCAGCACTGCTGCAAACCTGTTATTCTCTAACTTATGCATGAGGTAGTAGTTTGATGTTTTTAAATGGTGATTATCTTTTGATCGGCAGGGTTGATAGGGCCAGAGTAAATGACTTCATAAGATGAGCTGGTTCAAGATAAAGCATGTAATGAGAATTATTGCTACAGATAGAATTTGGTGAACTTGATAAAGCCCTCTGATGTGAGGCCTTAGTGCTGCGTTTTGTGTACTCATAAAATGAGGAAAATGGTATTTTTATGGTCCTGGCAATCAGCAGCTGAAAGGGAGTGCAGAAATGCAAAAGGAGCCTAGCTTCCCTGATTATTTAATACTTTAAGGCTTTGTGATTCTCCTGAGTGAAAACGGCTGAGTTAATTTAAAGGCATTATGTTTTCTGCAGCCTTCTTAATGTGCTTTAATATTAAAAAAGTATTGTTTTGATATGTGCCCAAACACTGCACATGTTCCCTTAATTTATCAAAATCTTAGGGAAAAAAAAAAAAAACAAAAAAAAAAAAACCAAAAAAACAAGCAACCAACCAAAAAAAAAAAAAAAAATAACAAAAAACAAAGAGAAAATTGAATACTAAATGAACTCACAGAGAGATAATCAAATCTGACTTGTTTACATGTTTGGTGTTGGTATTTCAGTATTCAGCCACTACATTTTTGAAAATCTTGGCGAAGTCACTTTATTCCATTTTTTGTGTTTCTCTTTAATGAGTAAGGCAAATATTTGAAGTTGGCTGGGCACGGAGAGCCTTGGCTGTCCTGTCTCCGAAAGGCAGCACCTCGCATTTGTGTGCGAAGGGATGCCAGACGATCTGGTAGGGATTCGCGTTTTCTGTGTGAGAGTGATTTCTACTGCTGTCATTCTTTGGGGAGAGGATGGGTCTGGATGTTTCAGGGTGCTAAATGGACAATGGCATTTTAAATGCGAGGGGAGAAATGCAAATAGCGACCTGCCATCTCTTTTAAACAATATAAATCCTGGATTTCAGCAGACCAGTCATTCTTAAACAATGATTCATGGGCCACAAAGGGGATGGGGAGATTTTTTTGAAATGGTAATACAAGCATAGTTAGTGAGAAGACATTTAAGGTAGTTACCTGATAGCACAAATGAAAAGAAAACCCTGAACATTTTCCACAAGGGAACTTGGCTTTTCAGAGCTCTTTAGGTTTATTTATTTTGAGGATGCATCCCATTTATAGAGTATTTTTATAGGGACGTGAGAGTTGTTAAAAACGTGAGCTTGAGTTTAGGGGCTGGATTGCTTGAATTCTGTTGTGGAGATTTTTATTCATTATATCTTAGTTTGCAGGGATTGTGAGCTTTTCCTCCATTTTTTCTTTCATTGCCATTTCTTTGATTTGGGTGAATAAGTTCCTAGGAATTTCATGGAATTACATCTACAATTGCATCTATCAAATGGTGATCTGAGAAGTTTAGTAAACATTTTCTTTGGCAGAGTTGCAAGGAGGAGATATGGTTTGCTTATGATTCCTTTTAAAAACAGGCAATCTAACTGAAATAATCAGATGATTTAATATGTGAAATCCACAGCACTTCAGTTGGCCTCCTTTTTTTTTTTTTTTTGATGCTATTTATGATTGCTACAAATACATTGTTTAATATTTTCACATACTTGAAACATAGAATGTGTTTAGTCTTGCTTCTTAACAAGTCAGAATTTGCAGGTAAATTTTGCGGATTAAACTTTAGACTTAATTTTCCAGGAAGTGTGCATTTATATAAGTAAATATTTTTATGGAAACACATTTTAATTTATGAAAATATGAGCCTATTACTAAGACTGTCTGAGTAATAGAACTATTATTATTTTCTATTATTTGTACATAGCCATCACTAGGTGGAGGCATACTTTACATATTCTATTGAACATGTCCTCTGTTATGGATTGAGATGAATTGAATTGATACTGCATAGTTAAGTGAATGATATGCTTTTTAACCTTAAATGTTGAAGTAACCTATTAGAACCAAATGCCCAACTCAGACAGACTAAGCAGACTTGTGCTTCAAACACCACTACTGGTGAAAAAAAAAAAAATATATATATATTTTTAATCATGGGCTGTACAGACTTCCCTTGAATTAATTCAGAAACATCATTCATGTGTGGTAAAGTTCAAATGAGAAAACAAAGCAGGTGTCATGGAGAAAGAGATTGAAATAACAAACATCTATCCATTTCAATACCACATCGTGCGGTACTTTAATCAATGTGCAATGGATTGGCTGGTTTTTTTTAACTTCTTCTTTTAGTTATTGTAGCAAAGTCCATTCATAGTGCACCTATATGTTCTCATGGTGCAGGGCTATCTGCTACAGATGTTACCCTCAGTCAAAAACTTACTTGTACAAAGACCTACATTGATGCCTGTGCACTGAGTTCACACAACTGCCCCGATTTAGACCAGGGGTAGAGCTTAATACATTTGTGCAGGTACATATAACACCATGCTTATGTTTCTCTCTTGTGTTTATGATCTTATAGGGCAGAGTCTTTGCAAGGTGGTCCTTGGTTAGCGCAGCCCAAACCACATGTTTGAGAGGCCACAGGAGGAAACTCTTGCGTGTGAACGTGGGAGTCAGAGATCAGAACCCTCTCCATACTTTGAATGCTGTGTTATGACTTCTTGCAGCTTATAACATCCACTGGCTTTTATTGTAGGAGAAAGAAGGCTCACAATGTGCAGATTGTAAAGAAAAAAAAACCACTTTATTCAGAAAATATCCTTATCTTTTGAGTAAGACATAGATTCTCTGTTAAACATGCTGAGAAGTGTGGGGGAAATACAGTTTTACACCTCTGTCATTTTTATGTTTTAGAGCATGGAATCAGGGTTGTTGAGAGAGATTTATTCAGCTTTGTAGCTTCTTAGCCCCAAACTGGCATAGGGGACGTTGCTGTGGCCTCAGGCTTTGTCACCTGCCTTAGAATGCTCTGCCACTGCCCTGGACTCTGCAATTCCTATGAGCAGAGTCAGCCCCTTACACCCTGGGCGAGTGCCTCTCATCCCTTCCCTAAACAGGTCTATAAAAACAGTCTAATGCAGATGAAATATGCCCCCCTATTTTTATTTTAATTTCTTGTATTTTTTTTTTTTATGATTTGGATTTTGAATAGCATTTTAATAATTGTATTCAATAAACATTTTGTTTAGTGTTCACAGAATTGCCAACCAGTGCTCAAGAAAGGATGTCCAGCAATTCCTCATCCTGTAGAAAATAATTATAGCAATATTTTGAAATGCATTGGTTATAGTTTTGTTTTGATTTATAGAATGTAAATAATTGGTTTGTATTCTTCTGTTTCAAATAACTTTTTTGGAACTGAGGCTTTTGAATAAGTCCCTCAATCCAAGCTGTTACTCCTGGGAAATTCTGTAGTATGTTACTGGCACTTGAAAAATGCACACCTTCTGAGAAAACCCAGGAAAATTCTGTCAAACAGACTGATGGGGATGCCCAAGCTTGGAAATGCAAGTTCTGTTGGAAAACAATGGCAGCACAATTCAGCTGTAGATGGAGTGAAAAGGAACATGTTTTCACCATTGCATACTTCTTTTTTTTTTTTAAATTGTCATTCTAGGAAAAAATACACTACATGATTAGTTTAAAAGTGCAAAGTAAGGAACAAGAGAGAGTAATGTGTTGGAATATGACATAGACTTTACCCATGCAGGAAAGTGTGAAGAAATATGGTAAAATTGAATGTAAACAAAGAAATGGGGAAATTAAATGTGGGCGTGAAGAGCTATGTGCTCTATGTAATCCAATAGTAGGAGACCAAAGGAAGGGAAGCCAATTTTTCCAAAGATTTAGTAGTAAGTTAGATGTAGCAAGGTAAATGATCTGAACAAGGGTCAGAATATCACAAATGAGAAAGGAGAAAGCATTAGATACAGTAAGGAGCGCACAATTTATTTATTTTATTTTAAGGATTATTTATTATCTCCATCTCCTGGTATTTCAGACCTCTCATATAATTGCTAGAATTATTTTCTCTCTCTTTCTCTCCCGCACACACACTCTGTCTCGCTCCCCCTTCCAGGCAACACTTCTTCACTTGCGCAGATTTGAGGGGGTAGGAGGATCTCAGGGGTTCTTTGCAAGATGCTCGTTTCCCACCGCAGAGTGTGGCATTGCCAGGACTCTTCAGGGGACTATCTGCCAGCTATCTTTAAAAACTTGCAGAGGAGTGGGAGAAGATTTGCATACTGCCCAAGCAGGGCCAGATTTGAACACCCCTCTCTGCTTAATAGTGCATTAATGAGTAAATGACACCAAAATCATTACAACTTCTGTGGAGTAGGTGCTGTGCTATGTCAAGCTATTAGGGTCTGTCCCTTATTTCTTTCCTCCCCCCTTGTAAGATACTCCGTTTTTAATTCAAACTGCAATTTCTTTTCACCTACATTTCCCCCCACCCTCCAATTTTACCTTTCTCTGTTCTTGTTTTCGCTTACTCTCCATTTTACATTTTTGTATTTTAATAACATATTGTAAGTCATTTTTCTCCTGTTCTCAATGTGATGACAGTATAGCCTGATGGAAAGATAATAATGCCCAAGGAGGTTTTCTTTTATGAATTCTGCTGGTGTTATTTTCACATGCACAAATATATCATCTTGATTTTTAGCTCTGGATCATTTCATTGCTCTTGTATGTTTTGCTACGAGATGTTTCCTGTAATTAAAAGATTAGGTTAAATAGATTATTTGTGCTGCCCTGTCTACATAAATGTTCTGTTTCTCTGCCTGTAGATACTGGCTTTTGTGTTTTAAGGCAATGTTGCGGTACATGAAGTTGCATCATGTCTCCTTTGTATTTAAGCTGCTGACTTATTGGTAACAGAAGCAATCAAAAGAGACATTTACTGCCATAGCTTTGTAGGGTCAGTGAATTAACAGGTGCCAATAAGTTCTAAAGCAGTGTTTTAATAGTTTCTGAAGTATTTAATTAATGGACTTTTTAGAGGAGTGGTGACTGAGCAGACATAAGGCTGATAAATATTTAATGTTTGTATCTAGGCAACTTTTTCTCCCTTTCATATAATTTGAGGTGTTTGCTAATGGAAAACAAAACCTAAATTGTTGTGTAGCGTGCAATCAATGATAAACTGCTCTTAGATTGTTCAGGGTTTAGATACCTATCAGGATTTTATCAATATGTGCTGTGATACTTTGCATTTCTAGTCAGTGTGATTTAGAGAGCATTTTGGAGTTGGGTTTTTCTGATGCATCTATGTGTCGATGTTAATATTTAGGGGCTATATCAAGCAGCCTCTATAAACCCAATTACTTAAATATTGAGTGTGTGCATAGCTGTTTACTCAGGCTGTCACGGTTTCAGAAACTGCCACCCAACAAGCAGTAATTACTAGAAAAAAGACTCCAGGTCTCAATACGCTTGTTGGTCTGCATGATATTCATGACACTTCCTTTAAAACATGATATCAGTAACCCTATAACTGTTCTTAAAACTATTTAATTTTTATTTGATTGTTATAATAGACTATTTTTCTTTTCTTTAGAGGAACATTATTTTTCCTGCTGTTTTCCTAAATTCACACTACATACTCTTTAGAAACCTACACAAAGCTAAGAAAAAAAACCCAAACAGAACGCCCCTAAAACCAGTTGTGTCTGGGCTGCATTTGGTATTTGTGTATTTTCTCTTATTCTTGAATTCTCTTTGTTCTATTTCCTTAATTATATTCTGTTTGTGGGTTTGGTTGTTTTCTTTTTTTTTTTTTTTCCAAACTTAACTTCCCTTCCTTAAGGAATTATGTTTGCAACACAGCTAGCATGGCCCCATTGATTAAAGACTGTTACCAGGCTTCTCCATTGGTACAACAATTGCAGTTAATCAGCACAGCTTTTGAAATGGTGGTATGGTGGACTGAGGCAGGCGGAGGGCATAGACAGAGTTCAGGGTGAGAGATCACTGGGATTTGTACGGATTAGTCAACCTGTATAGTCAACTGCACACTTCTCTCCATTCATGCCTCTTTCTCTTAGCTGTGACTAAATGAGCAATTGCCATCCTGCTTGTCCTCAAATGCTAAAGCATGGAAGTGTCTCCAGCCAGCAGCTGGGTTCCCTGGCCAGGAGAGCTCTCCGTAAGTTCTCATGGTTGGAGCAGGTCTGGCTGTCCCACGGCACCTAAGCTTCATTAAGCTGTGCTCTGTGCTGTGCCATTGCAAGTTTAGAAATGCAAAAACAGTTGAGGAAATTGATTCTATTTGTTGTTGCAGTTCAATAGACCTCTGGTCCACAATGCTTGAGTACACCAGGCTGTTTCAGCGGAGACACCTTTTACCATTGTCAGTACAGCAATAGCCTTGTTATCAGCTTGTAAGAATAAATTTTGTCATATGAGGAAGCAGAAATTGCAAGATCACAGGACAGGGGAATGTCTTACTGAACGGCCAGTGCTCTTGCTGGTGACAGCATGCAAGAGCAACTCAATTTTGTTGATTTGGGATGTCACTTCTAATTAAAATGGTGTGCTATTAGAGTAACAAATATGTGCTTATTATATAATGTCCAGGCCTCTTGACTGCACACAAATTTAGCTAAGAACATCAAGATGTGGTGGTAACATTATTTTATGAATCGCTGAGCTAATATTAGGAAAAGATAGAAAAGATTATTGTGTGCTGCTCTCCACATGAGAAGGGAACAGAAAGCTTCTTTAGAAGTGGCTGATTTTGGGGGAGTTAAAAGCACCAGAAACTTCTGAAAGTATCTCTTAGGTAACTTAGAAATTTGAACACATAGATCTGTGGAAATGTGATACAGGGGGCAAAACATTAATCACCAAAAAGACTGAATCTTTCAGAAGGTGTAGCTGACATAAGCTATATATTACAGACATAGTATACTATGTTACATAGTGCACTTTTCTTCCTTCTCTCGCTTTTTATACTGTCTTGCTCCTAGCCTCTTTTTCCTTCCCTCTCTGTATCTTTATTAATCCCCTTGCTGTTTGGAAATCTTTTCTGAGGACTATGGGATATGTCCATGTATTATATCTGAAGATGATTAGTGCTGGTTTTGAAGTCATCAACATTTTTTTTCCCAGTTCTGTAACATATACAGAAGAATATGCTTATAATCACTCGATGTAAAATAATTGGAATAATACTTTAGGAGTAGCAAATGTATTTGTCAGCTTGGGTGCAATGGTTCTGGTTTTCCACTTAGAGAATGTATACATGACATGTGGAAGAAAGCAGCCATGTCTGTGAATTAGGTGTATGCAAAACTGATAATGCAGTTACTGTAAATGTAGCTTATATTTACAATGTAATTAAAAGTATACATCTGCCTTTTTGAAAATGCTGTTCATTTTTTTTGTTTATTTTAATTTTTTAGGGACAGTTGTGCCAATCTGAGTAAGTCATACAATAACTTCATTTGTACAAATTCTTGCTCTGTGTCATGGGTTCAGCAGCAGCAGTCATTTTTCTTACTTTTTGTTCATAAACGCAGTTAACAAGTTCTTTTGTACTTCTTTGAGTGTTAATTGATGTAAGCAAAGTCTGCATTTTATCTAATCCCACTGAAGCTTGTTAAAATTAGAGATGTGCCAAATTATTCCGAAGCAGGTTGTAAAGTAAGTGAACCATTAGATCCACTGGCTCACAAATGGCATAGACAATGTGTGCTCTCTTTGCTTCCTTTTCAGGGACTATTTATGTCAGAACTTTCAAATCACAGGTTTTTTTTTCATTTTTAATATTGTGTTTAGTTAATCAGTATGGCAGAAGTATGATACAAGCAGCAGGGCTGAACGTAACTAAAGCTGTTTCTAGAAAAGTCCATATATACACTCCTAAATGAACATACCTAGCTGCCAGCTCTGCTAATTTCTGTATCCAGCATTTTCTTGTCACAGTGATGTCTATTTTTTAGCATTTTCTCTTTGCAGAGATTGTGATTTGCAAAATTTGCTATTACTCAGGTGCCAATGTGTTTAGTGATGGTAATCTGACGTATAAGGCACCATGCCAGTCTCAGCTAGATTTCTAGGGCATAGAGTGAGCATTATGGCATTATTTCCATGAAAAAGTCAATGGATTGATACAACTGCATGGAACTGATGGCCCTTCTCTCCTATCTTGATAATTAGCTCCCACACTAGAAACTCTTCCCAAAAAACTTCCTTGGGGCTTCTGTAATTTTGCTCTTCTTCCACCTCATTTTCTGCTACTTTAGCTTGTCATTTGGAAAATTATTCTCTTCCATCTTCCATCATAGAAGTTTATGCTTGTGCTCCAGCCCTCATCTGTTTCTTGTCTTGAACACTGAGTGGGTTCTTCAAAGTCTTCACCTGCTTAACCATGAAGACAAGCTCAACATGCCAACAACAGAGCTTGAAGAAGAGCTCTGCACTCAAATTCAGACATATGGTGATGGTCTTGTAGTAAAGCTCGATTTACTTAATTTCCATATTTCCAGTGCTACTCACATCCTTTAAAGCTTTGTGTGTTGTCTCTCCCTTTATACTTTCACTGTAGTCTCCTAATGATAGGCATGATGGATTTGCATACAGAGTGCCTGATGTTATAAAGTACAAGACTGGAGATTTGTGTTAATACAAATTATAAAAACTTAATCAAAAATATCTCTTTACTCTGTTTTTGAGTTTTGTTTAAAGTTGTAAAAGGAGACAAGGAATGAACATCCTGTGATTTCATATTTTATATTATCTCAGAGCAATTGTTCCTAACCAGAAGTTTGATTCTTAAATGCTTAATGTTTTCTATGGCAAAGATATTATATCTGTGCAGCAGGAACATATACTGCTGCCCTCCAAGTGAAGAAAGCAAATCTTGAGAGATGAGTGTAATGCTGAGGATTATCTTGGACCTTGGGAACTGGCTAGGTAGTTCCACAGAGGAACTATGATACTGAACTAGAAATCAGATCCATAAATACCCTTATTGACCTACCTTGCAGTGACTTCATTTTAGCTTAATCTTTTGGGTTTTTTTCACAAGAAAAATATCTTATAGACAATTATTTTTTCAGGTAAAGCTGAGATAATATGGTGATGCATGTTAGACAAGATTCATCTCAATTTGTATAGACATTTCTGTACTTATCTTTCATAATTCTCTGTTTTTTTTTCTAGTTGCCAGCACGATAGTATCTAATCTTTCTAGCAAACAGGTGGCTCTTGCAGAATGCTTTACAATCAGTCAGACGTTGGCTCCATCTAATTTGCTTAATCATATTAATTAATTACTTTTGTAAATGTCAGAAAAGTTCAGCACACATTTTACTTTTTAAAGAGATTTTTGTAGATCTTTCTAGTAAATATGTAACTTTGAAATATCTGCAGTATTCTTACTGAAACTCAGATTATTCATTGCAAATAAACTATTCATCTTCCTCAGTCTTCTTTCACTTAGCAAATTGACTTAGATGTCTACAAATTTATTTCATATTTTATGACAGTTTGATCAGGTGATGCCAGCCAATTTCAATGACCTGTTCTGCTAGTCACCTAATTTATTTGGTAGTTGCAGTGGGACATTGTTGCATTCAATATAACCTCTGATTGGAAAGCAAAATATTTTTAATGGTAGGCAAACACTATAGACTAGAAATTATTGGGTTTTGCACAAATGCCTTTTACTTCTGTATACTAAAACTTCTTTGCTGCAGAGTGTTTTTTCATGCATTGGAAACCCTAAAACTCAATTTTAAAGTAGGTAATGGAATGGAAAAGGTCACATTGCCTCCTAAAGTTAGAACTTACACAGGTGTTGTGAGCATTCTGTCTTGACCAGTGCTATTTGTTAACCAGAATTGTGACACTGTATTCTTGATTTAATAATATTAATGAGAGATTGAGAATAGTCACAGTACAAAGGTTGATAGTTTTTTGCAGTACTGTTTTTCTACCTTTTGTTTAATTTTATCTGTGTTTGGATGATATGTGGCTGTTTACTAAGGTTCAAGAGAGGTCAAAGCATGGGTGATCCTTTGAGTGACAGATCTGAAAATAAGAAATATTGAGACAATATAGAAATCTACAATCACTGAATTGTAGCAAGCTGGGGTGAAATGAAAGAAAACAAATATTTCTACCTCAAGAAGCCTTGGGGGTTAGGTTGAAATAAAGCCCAATTTATTAACAAATCTCCAAATGGTGCTTTTCCTTGCATCTGACCATCTTGTGCATTTACCGTAACTTCTTTGTGCTAACACATTTTTTTACTAACGGCATCTGATGCGTGCAGTCTCCACTGCCAGTCTGGGTGTAGACAATGTACTCCAGATGTGCATTGTAAGATCACTGTCCTGCAGCAATAAGCCCTTCTGTTCCCATCTGTAACAATATTTAACTTTGAAGAGGACAGTGATGGTTACTAAGAATGTCTCCTTTCTTTGGTCTGCATGAAAGCTTGAGACATTTAGACTAGCAATAAATGAATGGGAGAAGCTTAAAAAAAAAGAAAAAAAAAATCTGCCTCATTATATTTAGGCTAGCCGTCAGCTCTTGTCGTAATTAAAGATCAAGCCAACAAAAAGAAGCAACTATATCTGCCCATATATGGCTCCGTATGTTTACGCATGTAAGTACACCCTGAATAATGACATTTTTAGGTTGCAGATCCCGATGCCAGGAGCACATTAACCAGGCAAAGGTGACTTTTTCATAAATTCTTGGTGGTTTGTTCACTGTAGTAGGTAGCTCAAGTGACAAGGGCACTATCTATACAGGTATATATAAATAGGTCTTTACAAAGAAGTGGTCCATGAATTTAGGCCTGGAATTGTTAGTAGTTTTTTTAATCATGTTGCCTAAACCTGGTAATTCATCCAGCCAGTATGTTTTGAAGGAGCATAATTTTTCTAAGCCCTTTTGTAGAGAAAGGCTCTTCTGGTTCAGAGTGAGTTATATGCTTAACACCAGCAGTACAATCCATAGCAACAAGTTGCAGCCAGCATATAGCCCTTACATTTTTATCACCATCAGGTTTATTCCCACACCATAGATGCTGCCATCTCAGAAACAGTCTTACAAAGTAATCCTTTGAGGATTTCATCGTTATATGTATGCTTGTGCTGCTGTACTTTTAATACAGTTCAAGCTACTAGTCTGGATAACATCTTCTAATTTCCCAATTATTCATGGAAGTAGTAGGCATTATAGAGAGAAAAAGTAAGCTGAATGTGAGCATAAGGGTTTGTCTTAATTGTCAATAATTTTGTCTCTTTTATTCTGAGAAATAGCTGTGTGTGTGATTTTTATGATGAAACCAAATGAAAGTTGCACCAGAACTTGGCCTAGTTTACTTTAAAGTTCACTAAATCTCACCAGTCCTTCACCGAGCATGGGGTAAATTTAAGCAGAAGGAGGCAGATTTTGTGTGGAACTGGACCAATTGATGTTTTTTTGGCAGAAACAATAGAAAGCATATTACACTGTGTTTTTATGTTTGTTTCCTCACACTGTGTGGTTTTGTCTGGTTTCTCTGCAAGCAAGGTTCAAGCTGGCGAGCCATGCAGTTTCCTTTTGATTTCTTTGTTGTTCATTTATTGGAATTTGAGACTGGAAGCAGATACAGTGGATGCAAAACCAAGCGAGCCAAGATGTTTTCAGTCTGCCTGTGCAGCCTTGTCTAAAAGCTCAAGTCATTGAATTTTATACAACAGTGATGTTAAACTAATTCTTCCAACTCTTCTGGAATGTATATTTCCATTAGGATGGATGTATTCACATAAACTAGTTATTTTAATATTCTTCTGAACTGGAATGTAATTACTCACTCAAATTAACCTTTCAAAATATTGACTAAAGGGGTTATGACATTCTGATCCTTCATAAGGGCATGGCCAACAATTCAGTTTGTCAAGATTCAAGATATAAGCACATGAAGTGGAGTATAAACACAGGTTATGTATACTCCATCTGCAACAGTATTTGAAAAATTTAATCAGTATAATATTGCTTGACAGAATAGCAAAAGATAATATTTTTAGTTCAATTGCATAAAAGCATTTAAAAAATAGTACTTACCATTTGATCATGCATTATTTTCCTAATGAAAGAACATGTGGAAACTGTAAGAAATGATAATCTAGCATAAAATATACAAAAGTACAAATTTTATGCAAGTCCTCTAGACAAGCCAATATGGCAATCAGTATAACATACCTTGCTGCTCACTAGCATGCTTTCAGGATCAGACCTTAATTTTTTTTTCATATTGTTAAAATATATTTGATGTCTACATACAGGTCTAGGCAAAACACTGTGGCACCAGTGCCTTCATGTCTGAAGCATTTGTTCAGCATCTGGCTCCCACCTGCTTGCTTCATTTAATTACTAAACATCAAACACTGTTTTATTCATCTCCAGACTTCGAGGACTCAAAGGATACCCCTTGTGCTCCTCTAGGATCCTGCCATATCCGTCACTGGTATTGTCAAATTTGGAGATTTCTTGCAAACCTTCTCCTACAACCCCTGTGTGTCTGCCACACTTCCTGAACAGTGCAGGACGAGTGAGGTGAGGGTGAGCTCCAAAACCAAACAGTTCTCCTTCATGTGCACATAGACTAGTATGAAGCTTGGAGAAATTTTTTCCTGTTTTTTAATTTAAGAAAAAAAAAGAAAAAAACAAAAAAAAACCCTCTTCATAACAAAGAGGATCAGAGTGCTTTATCTGTTGTCTGTCCCACTTTATGTACTTACCCCACTGTCTTATACAGGTGACTTGGTGTGAGCAGAGATGCTGAGCCTTTCTTTCTGTTGGAATAAGAAACTAAGTTCTTCATTTTCCTACCTTGAGAGAGAGGAGTTTTGCAATGTTCAGCTTGTGAGATTTATTGGGGAGCCACCTGGCACAGTCAGGATCATCCATCAACAGTTTTTTTGCTGCATGGAGCTGCTGTCACTTTGAGCTTCCACTGTATTTTCACAAAGTGCAGTGGCATTGCCCTTCCCTAGCTTTGCAGGAATAAGGGAATGCTCCTAGATATATACTGGTGGTTAGAGGAAGAAGAACAGTTTCACAACTATGACTGTTCTTTGAAATGTATTTTTTTACATTGCAGCCCTCCTCAGCATGGTATCTCTGAGTTTCAGGTAGCAGTGCTTGTTCATAGGTATCATGAAAACTGCCTAGGGGTGAGCATGTTTGGGCACATCTGCTGGCACTTAAGAGTTTAAAAAACAATCTGAATTTCAGAAATAACACCCAGACTCTGAATACATGCAGAGTAAACATGTCTCAGAGAACAGAAGCTGCAGGTATAATAATCTTTTTTCTGTTTGTACATATATGCTTTGTTACAGAGGTGTTATTCTTTAATATTTTGGTTGCTTTCCTTTAACTCATGGTGATTTAGAAATGTTACATAGATGTGTTGTAACAAAAAGATGTTTAATTCTAAAAGAAATTTAAAAGCAAACTTTCCCCAAAATGTTATTTTCCTGTATAGTGTGTTGGGCTAATGATAAATATCAGCAGTATTTTCGGAGCAAAAATACTGTAGATAAATTGCAGAAACAAAAAAAAAATACTTTGGGTATGTTAGGATATGAGTGAGTTAAGAGTCTTTGATAGCAGTTACTCTGCTAGTCCAAATAATGACTAATTACCATGACAATCCTTATGTTCTGTGACATACGGACCACACCATTTTTTCTTACAAACGGTAATGGGAAATATATATTGCAAACAGATGCCATGTGCACATATTATTTGAAAAGACTTTTAGGAAAACAAGATTGCTGGTCATTGGTTAGAAGCAGAGCACCAGGGATCCCCATCCCACAAGAGAGTCCCCATCTGTGCCGCCACTGCAAGAAGATTGGGGATAGAAGTGAGAGAGAGAATACTGGCTTGGGTTTGATCACAGATCACTCTCTCCAGGTAAAGCTTTTCTGTGACACTTTCACACTTTGGTCTTAAAATACTAAGTCTGAACAGGCTGAGCTGCTCCTAATTAGCCTCCAGCAGATAGTGGTCCTCAGTTCCTGGGGAATAGCTTTGAAACTGAAACTGCAAGATGGTTTGGGATTCCCTATCTGAGGGATTGTCTGGAAGGACAGCATTTTAGGTCTTTCCGCTCCCAGAAACACTTTTTCCTCTGCCAACTCCAAGCTAACTTCTGCTTAACGCAGCCCTGCTTTTCACTGGCTAGACTGTGAGGCCATGCCAGTTCAGGTCACCTTATGATAGCTTTGAAATAAAAAATGAAAGCTACAGATTTGTAATCCAGGCTGGTGCAGCTGTACTGTGAATGGGGGGAATGAGGGCTGTGCTATGACACAAATGCTACCCGACTACAGCTGCAGGGTAGGCAAGTACTCCATGGAGCGGGGCTTCTGGGCAGGCTGCAGCCACCCCAGAAATCCCACATCTGTGAACTTCCAGCAGAGGCTCAGTGTAAAACTTTGACTCCAATAACAAATCAATTGAGGAGAAAAAATTAGCCTACAGAAAACAAGTATAATTTGAGCAACAAATAGCCAGTAATTTGAAAAAATGTAGTTAAATTCTGGCAAACATGGCACCCATACTTGCAAGAACACCTTGCTGTAAAAGAAGAAAAGAAGGAAAGATAAAAATAAAAGAGGAAAAACTTTGGCTTGCAAATTATTGTCCTGGATCTGATCACTGAATTCTGGTTAACCATCACCAAATCTTGTATAAAATGAAAACCTTTTTAGACCTGATCCTGGAGATCAGGGGTTTTGGTCCAGACAGTCTGCATAAATGCTCAACCTAGTGAGAAACTGCCAGCATGTGCAGCATCTCCCACCACACAGTTTAGCTATGATGCTGGTCGCACTGGGTGGTACCGGGAACTGGAGAGACTGTGGTCACAGCTACTGTCAAGCGCCACACTAACAGTAGCTCGGCTGTGGTGGCCAATGGCAGATCCCTACCACTTGAGACAGCTTAAGACAAACATGTCGGAAGAAAATTGATATGAAAATCAATCTGTGGGCAGCTTTCTGCATTTACAAAGTTCCTCTCTGATATCTCTGCCTTTTTCCCATTTTGTGATTTTGTAGAATTAAGTTATTCTCTTTGGTAAGAGAATCTTTTCTTTAACCAGAAAATTGCATAAAAAATCCTTAGTAATATGAATGTTTGTATCTTAAATACTGGTGAAAATTATTTCTAGTTAGAACTGCCTCCTAATAAGTTGATACTGCAGTGTCAAGGCATTTATAACCAGTGACTCTATGGTAATTCTTGAAGCATCATGAGATCTTAATTAATGAAGCATGGCTAAGAACTTGCCAAATTTAATGGAGTAAATGTGTCAAGAAGAAATGTTGTTTTGTTTTTTTTTTTCTTTTTTCTCCTAAAATATGAAGTTTTCAAGGCATTGAAGGAGGAAGACCTACTGCAAACTTATAATTGTTCAAAGGGGTACTTTAGGGTATCCAAATATTTCAAAATCTGATCTTAAATTTCCCTAACTACCTGCCCCTCCTGTCCTGCATGTCAGCCCTACATTTTTATTTCTTTCTAGCACTGAACTACTGGGCCCTTCAGAATCATGCTTACCCTACACATTCTTCCAGGCAGTCTTTCACACTTCATAAGGCTCTGAGATATCATTAATTAAGAGGTATTTCCTCCTGAAAGTCCCCTATATCTCTCTGATGGCGCATGAAGAGATAGATATACCCTCACCAAATGAACAGTTTCTCCCTGTTGGTCATTATCATTGTGGGACAGCAAAATCTGTCCTGGCATCACTGAACGTGGGTACATAGGGTAAGCTTACAGAAAATGTGTAGCCAGTGGCAAAGAAATGTTTTGTTTCTGTATGAGTTTATGCGTAATATCTGTGCGTAGTCAAGCCCTACCCATGCCACCACCAGCTGCTATTATCTTTTTTTTAACAAATTCCATTATTTATGCTTCAAGTTACATTTTTTATAAAAGGTCCAACAGTCAATATGACATGTTACTATTTTTAATACATTCAATGTTTAACCTTCATTCTTTTTTTTTTTTTTTTCCCCATTTTAACATCTGGGTGATAATACTGCTGGATAATTATTTACACAATTAATACTTCTTTTAATGCTTCTTTGTGTGGCAGAAAACCACCTGGTCTCACCACGCTGTCAATGGGCTAAAGGCCAATGTAAAAAAGCCGCCTTTTCATAAACCTTGAAGACATTTATCTGTGTTATGTGCATTCAGATACTTTGGAATCTTTTTTTATCTCTCCCACAGGACATTATGAGATATTTTCCTTGTATATCTTAGTGGGATTGTTCAGCAATGTACCCATTCCATCCACCTCCAACTTCACCTGAAAGGCAAAATACATAAGATCTTGACACAATACTGATAAATACATGGAATTATTAAAGTTGCCATCTCAGCAGAATAAGATTGCTGCTGCCTTTGTTCTCAGGGGAATACATATTTCACCCAGTAGCAAGATACCCAACTGCTGCTACAGTCAAAACTCTCTGAAATGCCTTTAAGCTAATCATCTTTGAACAAAAGCGTTTGTTGTAAAATCAGGGACCTTCTAGATACAAGGCACAGAAACCTTTTTTGTTTTTTCTCCACCTTGCACAAAACAACTTTAAGCCTGTCACTGTTGACAGTAAGGTTCAGTGATCTGTCAACATTCACCCCTGATAAAGACAGTGAGAGAAATCTGTGGCTCTGGAGAGTTCAGTAGAGACCCAACAGCATGTTTGCAAAAGAGCATTTTTATATGTTTCCTTGTGACAACGCTAGTTTAGCAGAAAAATAGTTGGAGTGTGCCAAAAAAAAAGGTAAAAGAAAGAAAATAAAAAAATAAAAGGAAAAAATAAAAAGAGAGAAGTAGTAAGTTAGGCTAGCATGACATGATGGATCTGGCTATGACAAACAGAATTGGAAAAAAACTTCCCTGGGGATCAACTATACCAGGTTTACTGAATTGTATTTCTTGATTTCTTACTGTGCAACAGTGCTTTTTAGTGTTAGATTGACTAGGCTTCAGAATATTTTAAAAATTGTACAAATCAAAATCCATGTGGCTTAAAAATGAAAGATGTAAAAGGTTTAGGAGTTTGATGTATTGAAAGGCATTCTGTATTCCCTCATGTGAGTATTAAATGTACACTTTGTCTGTTTGATGAATTTTAAATCTTTGTGGATTGCAGTGTGCACCACAGCAGTTTAGGGGGTATAAACCTCGGCTGAAAAAAATGTGTAAAGGATGTGCTATGGTCAGGCTTCAAACTAAGCTATTCTTCAATTTTTCTGATTTTTCTAGGTGCTGAAATACATATTTAATTGAATTTATAAAGAGCAAAATAGGAGCAGTTGGAGAAAAATCTTGAAAAATTCCTCTTGGAGCCAACTAATCCTGACTATATTAAAGGCAGGAAGATCTCATCTTCTTTTAATTTCAGTGTACTATGAAAAAATAACAAAATATTTATGAAAAAAGGACAGGCAAAAGGGATCAGAATATTTTTGAATAATAAATGCCTTTATTCAAACCTACTGTCATGTCAAACAAGGGTCTCACTTGATGACAAGCAGTGTGAGGACAAAATGCTTTAGGGGCTTGAAAAATAATGTTAGATGACATTCATCTCAAAACCTCTGTTTCTAGGCACCTCAAGAGAGACACCTATCATAACAGGCCACCAATACATATTTTACTAGCTCTGTTGTTTCTCCTAATTTAAACCTGCTTTCCAGTGATCAAAATATCCTCCTCCACTGCAGCAACATTTTCTACAACACACTTCTAAAGTGCTCATGAGCACAAAACTCTAAGATGTGAAGCAATAGGTTATGAAACCTAAGCTAAGTGTCATATCTGTGCTTTTATGAGGATGGTTTTGAAGGTGTGTCGTAGGTATGCCAAGTGCAATTGAAGAGCTGGAAAGGGTCAGCTGGATCAGTTGGCGGAGAGGGTGAGGGTGAAGGAGGGAAGACCAGCCCAAGCCTTTCTGTAAGTTTGGTTTTGTTCAAATCGAAATAAATTTGTTCCGATTTCCTCACTCCTCTTGAAAAGTTCCTCTTCTTTTCTGCTTTAATATTGAAATGTTTACTGTAACTTGAACTTCTGATATCAAATTTTGAATTTTTAAGGGATTGGAGAAAAAGGAACTCATGATTAAGCTCTAAGTAAAAAAATCTTGTGATCACACAGAAACCTAATGATAGGTGCAGGGCTGAGCTTGAAGAGATATTGAGTGGTAATAAACGTATACAAGACTTATTTTTCAGATCTTGCTATGAACATTAATTGATTAATATTCAAAGACATTTCCTGATATAGAAAGGTATCACTGCACTTGTTCGCATCTGGGGAAATCAAAGATGTAAATACATTGGGGGTTGCACTAGATGATCTCCAGAAGTCCCCTCCAACCCTAAAAATTCTGTGATTCTGTGATAAC
>JASSUY010014177.1:57155-73665 GCA_032466535.1 Forpus xanthops
AGGAAGGACATAAGGTATTAAACAACCATAAGAGTTACTCTTTCTAGGTCCTACAAAGTAGTGGGAGCTGTGTCTTCAGCTGCAGTATCCCCTATATATGCATGTATGTGTATATATATATATATATATATATACATAAAAAATACACCAGCAATAATTTTTAAGAGGCATAAAAAGTCTTTTGCTTTCCATGATCTTCCAGTTTGTATCATCAAAGGTCACCTGTGAGATTATAAGTAAATTCTGGACTCTGTGAGGGGGGTAGTGATGCTGTTGCCAATTGCTTTGACTCACATTATCAGACATGGTACTGCCAGTCACTATGCTGATGCCTGTCAGGTTTCTGCTGCTGCCAAGCAGAATGTAAAATTGACAGGGAATATTACAGTGCTCGTCAAATGCTGTGAGATACCTCTGTCTTGGGGAAAGCATGCACCTGTGGTTACAGACAAGGATCAGTACTCAGGAATGCTCTGTTGCTCCCTTTATATTTTTTTGAAGCTTATTTATTTTAGAAATTAAATGTGCAGTTCACCCATATTGAGATTCTGATTATGAAATGGATATTTCCACAGATTGAGCTAGCGTCATGTATTTTTTCAATGCAAGGCTTATGCAAAGATGTGAAATAAAAGCAGAATGGAATTAAATTTTTGACAGTGGAAACAATACTCATTAATTCTGTAGTCTAAAGTTGAGAAGTTGATCTGTATCTTTTTATAATATGTACTGTGGTCAGTTCCAAAAATCTGTCTGTGTGTTTCTTTTCTGTTTGACATGGTTTCTCAAATATCACGAAGTTCTTTTCCACCTATTGGTGTATACTTAGGCCTTTCTGCATTGAACCAGGTTTTATATTTGTACAGCTATCTATAGGGTGGTTCATTAATCATCTGTAAAACATAGGATTTCGCAAATGTAAAATGCACAAAAAATACAGCGAGCTGGACTTGTGGGTTTCTGATAGGAAAATAACATGACAAAAATACTTTGCCGTTACAACCTGACACTATGTTTTCTGTAGAGCAGAGAAGACTCATGAATACATTTCAGAGAAGCCAATAGCTTCTGCAGCTATAGAGAATTATTTAATTAAATCTGGAAGCTTTTGAGGAAGTCATAAAAATGAGGTTAATATATCAGACTAATAAATTCTATATAATTAAGTTCCCCAAATATAGAAATTTCAGAACATGATGCTAAACCTATCACAGTAGGGAGATCAATTTATTCAATCTTAACATTGTTGCATTGTCTCCAGGAGCTTCCATTGGTGTCACAAGATTATTATGACAGCACCATTAAATCCCATTCAAATGAATGGCAAATTAATGTCATGATGGTAACAGCTGCAGCTAAGAGCTACTGTCTATGATCAGTAGTTATTTTCAGAAATGTAGATATTTTGCTGTTGCAATAGTTATATTTTCTCTTTACACATGTATACAATGCAATGAAGAAACCTGGGTTTCAGGACACAGTGAAAAACAACCCAGCAAAATCTATGGTGGTGTTATTCCGCAAAATCTTCACCATTCCAGCTCCATTTGTAATATTTTTTCCAAGTATGTAAAAAGCCTTGGGTGAACAGATATATTGCCAGATTTTAGCACCATCAATTGATAGCTTGTATGTTGTTATCTCCATTTAGTCTATTTCCATCTTCCCCATTCCCAGAAGACAAATCATGGAAGACTTTTTGTCAAGCACAGAAGCCATACTGATGGTAGGATGGAGATGATACCAATGGCAAGTGAAATGAATTTAAGATTTAGAGTACTCTGAGCTTCTTCTTTAATAGCTGTCCACCCTTGATCACCTTCCATCCTTAGTTGTAGCTGTACAGCACATCTCCATCTGCCTTTTCATGTGCTGTTGTATTGTTTCAAGAGAGCATGTCTGTTAAAAGTACTAGCATTGCATACCACAATTTTTCTTAAATCCTAATGGATTCAATAGTGACTTTAGGACTTGAAACTTTAAACAGGCTTTCTCTTATATATTAAACAATGAGATCACAACAGATTTGTGAAGAAACATATTTAGATTTATGGTTATATGTTTCACATATATTCTTTTATTTCATAGCAACTGAAAATATTTTATTAATATCAAGAAGAAAGTTGAGAGTTCTTTATGCAAAGATTCATGTCTGAAACATATTTGTCCATATCCAAAATATAATTCTACATGATTTTCAGGGCAGATTTAGACTAGTATTCATCTATCAGGACCAAAATAAAAGGCCAGATATTTTTAATACTTTAAGCTCTAGGCTGGGGGTGTTGCAGAGTGGTTATTTTGAAATCCATGTTGGTTTATAATTAATAGTATAAGTAACTATCTCAGTGTGATCACAACTATGTTTTTTTCAGTGATATTTAAACTGAAGAGTTGTTTTTCTTCATAATGAAGATTTCATCTTTTAATTTAAATAGTTGGAATTGCTTACTTCCTGTGTAAACAATTCACATTCTGCCCAAAAGGATTTGGACATCATTATAGTGCAATAAAGCACACTATTACCTGCATTTTACAGAACTATTAAAGTGGTGATGCCATTATTAAGTGGTATTGTGTACTTTAAAGTGCACTGTTATGTGCACTTTACTGCACTATTAAGGTGGCAATGCCACTTTACTCTATTTACAGGGAGTAAAGTGCCACTTTACTCCTTGTGCACATGGTATGGCTCATCACTCATCACCTGTGTGTATGCTTTCTCACACAATCCAACCTTCTACAGTGTTTCTCCTTCCTACACTTCAAATAGTTCAGATTGCTGAAACTTAGGTCAATTCATTCATTCCTGCTGCTTCCTTTGGGCATGTTAATGCCACTGCGCTCTTAAGAGGAAACCTGTAATGTGAGACTTAAAGTCGTATTCCTGGGCGTTTGGGAACAACAGCTCTTATGTGCAAATGGAAAGTAAGAGCCTGTTATAAACAAATTAAATACTGTTTTTAAAAATACAAATATTATTATCTGCCAAAATTATGCCAATCTCAGGGAACCAGTTGGTGGTAGAAAGTACAATACGAGATATGTTCTAAATAGGTATACTGTGCATCTCTCATGTAAGTGTTCTTTGATGAAAAGGCAGTTTATGTGGGATACCTAGATTGAGTTTCTTGTAAGGCAGCTGTTTTAGAGGATACAAGCTATTTCTCTCAGCCACCTGTTTCCTTTCATTGTGTTAGCACTTCAGTTTGTTGGGCCAGCCCTTCTGAAGAGATAAGCAGAGTTGCTGCACTTTGCTTATAAGGGCATACTTGTTCATGCTTTTAAATACTAGTGGAAGGTCTTCAGCAGGGTAACCCCCTGTGAATTGGACGAAGCAGCTGCTTTTAGCATTAATTTCAGCTACTTGTGGTTTTGTACCTTGGCACACCACCATGTCTTTTTTTACTTGCCTTGACATAAGAAGAAAAACTAATTTTATCTTCTTAAATTACTTCAGAGCCAAAGAGGGGGAAAAAGGAATCTACACTTTACAATAGAGAAGTAACCATCAAGGGTCTTCAAAACAGCACCATGCCTTATCATTGCTTGTGCCTTGTGTGGTCCTTTACACAAAACCAGTCCGATTATTTTTCTTCTGTTTTGATTTTTCCTCTCAGGCTGCCTTGATGAATCCTTATATAAAGTATATCTTAAGAGCAAAGCAAGTGCCCATTGGGAGAGATGGGTCCGGTGGTTGTGACAAAGGAGCTCAAAGCACCACAAAAATATTAATGTAGCTGCAAAAAAAAAGTATTTTGCTGTTGGTAGCTTAAAGTATGCTTGGCAATATTCAGAAATACCACCAAATCATGAGACAGTGAGGTACATTATTGATGAAGTGTTGTAAGGCACAGGAATTGCTAAGAGTAAAATAACATTCAGATTCCAATGAAAATAGTCCTTCCATGTACATCACAAATTCAGTATACAGAAAAAAAAGAGTGTTAACTATTTATTGAAGTGTCATTTACATTAATTTACCAAAAAAGAACCCCAAATAAACAAACAAAAATCCAACAGTTGGGCATTTAAAAATAAGAAAGTGGCAGCATGATTGTAGATTTTATAAGAATACACTGGTAATGTCTTCTAACTGAATTTATGTTTATTACCTTAAAAAAAAATTCTTTCCAAAATAAATAAACAATTCATTGATATTTCTTGCACTATTTTTAATGTTTTAAAAATCCCAAAGAACTTCCTTCTACTGCTTATGATTCTTGATGAAATCATGAAAACACAGCCAGTTTGATGCTATTTTTTGTTTACAGTATTGCTGTGTTGTTTTGGTTAACAGAATGAAAAACAGCACAGTTAGACTACAAGTAAAATGTTTTATTCTTAGTTTGTTTCATCAATAAAAGCTGACATTTTTGCAAGAAAGATGTTATACTATTGGAATTAAGTCTTAGTAAATTGTAAATAATTGTATTATATTGGTATGTTATCATGAAGATTAGAAATCATTTCCTACAGAATCTTGTTCTTGCTTTCTCAGCACAGTTTCAATTGAAAGGAATTTGAATGAAGTGCATCTCATTACTAACACAAAGTAGATGGAGCTTGAATAATTTTTATATTTATTTTCCATAGATAGCTATTACATTTCTTATCCTATCCGTCCAAATTTTATAAAATAAGTTGTTTTAACCCATTTTTTTGGAGAGAAGGAATGAATTTGTTTTTGCAGAATAATACATCTGAATATATTGTAATATGCATAAAAATCTGTTAACACAGTTATTTATAAAAAAAGTGTAGCTGCCTTACCTTTGATTTAATTTACATACTTTATTTGCCTTCTGACAAGTTCTTCCTTTGCCTTTTTTTATTTATGTGCCAAAAATATGTCTTTTCAGATAAGTCAACTAAAACTTTAATGTATTGTATATTTTAAAACTACATAAAATGTTTTATGCATTCGCTAGTTTTTTCCCACAAGCATTTGTTAAAGGTGATGCTATATCAAGATTGGACATGTTTTACCACTAATAACAGCATAATGACATTGTATTTCTTAAATATTATGAGCAAATAGATGTGTTCTATTTTAAAGCCTAAGCTGACATTTAGGTTGAATTATCAAGCATTAAAAAAAATAAAGGGAAATGAAAAAAAATACTTGAAGGTTAAAACTTTGTCAGCCTTTGTTTTTGAAATATAAGAATTCAAGCCCACACCCTGAGAAAGAATTTGATGAATTTACCTTAAGTATGTAAAAGATGTGAGCAACATAATTATTTTTCTATTCAAATGTGGAAAACAATAAAAGTTTCCCATATGTAGTTCATAGGCTGTAACTCACATCACTCAGCACTAAAGCAATAAAAATAAAGTGTTGATACAAGGACCTCCAACTCTGGAAATGCCAACTTAACCCTTGCTGGTCTATCTCTGCACTTTGCTACTGTAAACATGGCTTGAATTTGCATAAGCCACTATTCATATTCTTGTGAGTTCATAATATAAGTAATGCAGAAAATCTCATTCATTTCTCTAAATTATCCTAGTCATTACAGATGATTCATGCAAGTATTAATATCTTGGATGTGGCAAAAAAATAGGGAGGAGAGACTACCATTTGGAGTTAAGAACCTGCTGCACATCTCTAAGCTTTGCTTGAAAAGCTTGCAGTAATTGTGTGTGCATGTCTTCACTCTCCTGTAACCCAAGTGGTAATATGAGTTTCTCTGTGATTTTCTCATGTTAGAAAATAAAATTCCTGAATATATGCGGAAATAACGACATGCCTGGGGCCAGAATGGTGTCATGCTGCATCACAGCAGCATGCAAGCTTGAGGAAAACATCTTCAAATCTTCCTTTGTTGTATCAGGGTTGTATGATGAGGGGATAGACTAGACAAGCAAATGCTCAAATATTTGTCTCCAAAAAAAATTTAAGTGTAAATTGATTCATGTCTCTGAAGGCCATGCTTGAAGATGCAGCCTTCCTGTTACCTTAGAAAATCTTTCAAAAGAAACTCAAATGCTTTCAGTATTAGCTTTATAATTCTGTATATTTGGTGAGAAATACACCAAGATGTAGGTCATTTACAGGTTTCTATAAATTTTCACATTTTTGGCTTTCTCATTCTTCTGCTTCACATGTATAATTTTCCTCTGAACTGCTTCATCTTTTCACCTTCCAGGTCCAAGAAAAAAGGGCTAAGGGCAATTTTTTCAGATTCAAACAGCTAGGTATGAGTTGGAGCCATAACCTTGTTGGCTGTACACGGGAGCAAACTCATTCACGGTGTTCTCCAGGATAAGGCTACTAGTAAAAGATAGAAGAAATTAGCTACAGAAACAACTGATGCAGTTTGTATTTTGATGATGCTCTAATCTCTTTTCAGTCTTAGATGCTGTGGATTTATTTAGCCCTTGGTCTTTCTTGGGTTGGAACAGTTCATGGCAGGGAGCAGGGTCTGCTGAGCGATGGCTAGGCTCCAAAAGGCTCAGGGTACAGGGTAGGAGAAGCAGGAAGGCACAGCAGGGAGCAAACACCTAATCGCATTTTTCTGCCTGCTCAGAAAGGTAGAGAAAGACACACTAGAAAATATATTGCAGTCATTAGTCATATATATTAGGAGTTGGACATTTATACCTGATGTTCATTAATAGTTGATGGGTATATATAATACATTGTTGGATAATTATATTTAAAAAGCTTTAAAATATTCTTTTTTTTTTTTTTTTTTGAAAGACAGTGGTGCCATAAAAACATTGGCTTTGCTAATAGCAAATGTAAACTATACCCTCTTTAAGATTGGCCTGGCCTCTGAATCTACTTCTTGGGCAGTGTTTTTGTAAAACTGACAATCCTGTCATATTCTGGACACTGCATTAATTTAGGGGTATGCCAGCTTCAGGTTTGAAGATGAAGGAACACGAAGTTGGGGATTATAGCAAAAAGAAATGTAAATTTATACTGCTATAAATGGTACTCTGAAGAATCAGATGTGTAACCAGGTAGTTTCTGGGGGGTTTGCCATTGAATAAAGAAAAAGCTCAGAACATGCCCATTATCACAAAAGACCTTCAGGAATGGCATGTTCATAGAAACTGTGCTGCTGAACAGATAGGCCAAACTTTTTCAGGTAGATACCAGTTTTACATTTAAACAATAGCCTCTCAAATATCTTCAGTATTTGAATACTTTGTATCTCAAATTTCAATGCAGAATAAAGATATTCATTGTAGTTTTTACTTAAGTCAACTCATACTATTTTCTCACATTTCCTTCTGACACTGCATTCAGACTTGGTTTTGAATGCCATAAAGTTTATTTGTGAGAGCTTTTAACTTAATTTTATGGATTATATGATGTTCTTCACTGCGAAGTTTTAAAAGATACAAAAGAAAAAACCTTGCTCAAATGTAGAAGTTATTTTTGCAGCAACGTATGTCATGATTTTTAAACATTCAGGCCTTTAAACTTTTTTTTTTATAGTGTATGTTCTTGCCAATCCCAGCACAGTTCTACAAAGTAAAATATTTGGCAGTGAATTCATATTAACAGATGGAACAAGAAATTAACACGTTTTTGCTTCGCTAATTCACAGTTCTTTTAATACGCTAATTCTAAATCACCTGTTCTGACTTTGACAGGCTACAGACACCTGTTTGGGGTAATATTCCACAGTTAATTATTACATGAGAAACTCAGTTTCCAACAAAAGGGTTTCTGTGTGAAATTGTCATAGTTAACAAATTAGTAATACCAACTTTATACAAAAATAGTTTGCAGTTTTAATTTACATGTACTTAACCTTGCCTGAAGAACTAGAAGCAGTGGCATTGCACGGTGGGCTGCCTTCTCACCCAGCACACTGGCGAGCTGGTGCCTCCGTCCATTATCCACTGGAGCTGTAAAGTTTCCAATGCAAGTTCTGATCCTCGTAGCAGAGTCAATTTTGCCACACAGTGAGGAGCTTAGCGTTTCACACTAAAAACCAAGAGAAGAGGGCAAGAAGTTTCTTCTAAGGAGAAAACTGGGAGCAATTTCCAGCTCACTAGCTTGGTGCAGTTTAGAGTCAGAGTAGGGAAAAAAAGTCTTTTTTTGAAATGATAGCCCTGCTGCAATATAAAGACATTACAGGAGCTGTTACGCTTGGAGTTTTTGCTGTTTACCTCTATAAATTGGATATAGCAATTTAGAATTGAGCTTCATTGTAGGATGTAATGTTTAAATATTGCCCCAAAAGCTGGCAGTGGATAATTTAATCCTATATCATTGAATGTATGAGCTTTTTTTTAATGTATCTGTGCCTGTCAGAAAAAAAATACATGTTTTGTGGTTGCCTTTTTAGAAGTTTATTACACTTCTGTCATAATGAGTCATCATGTTCATACGGGAAAGGGGGGAAGGGAGGAGAAGAGAAACTATTCCATCTCACTGCTCTTCTCCTCTGCTTTCTCTCTTGACATAAAAGAGATGATACAGCCCTCATCCTCTGTCCCAGCTGTGCACCAGTGTGGAGGCCAAGTAGAGTCTGTAGCAGCAACAACTTTATGATAATGGTGGAAAAAAAACAAATCCAACATGAGAAAGAGGGGATAAGCAATGTTGTTCCGTGCAATAGGACAAGAAAGAGAATATTCAAGATGTGACACAAAGGGTGGAGATAGGCTGGAAACAAGCGCGTTTTACCACAAACTACCAGCAGCACTGGTACTGCCATTTTCTCTTCCTACTCGGACCATCTTTAAGTCTTAAAACATAAAATTAAGATCTTTTGCTCATCTTCCTTTGAGTCTTCTTTAATTTATCTCCAATTGCTTTATCAGTAGTTTACTGATGATGATGTTTTATTTCTCAAGTGTAGGATATGACTCAATGAATCTCCTTTGTACTCTCTGCTTTTTATTCTTCCTTTCTTTTCTTCTGTCATTTTCCCACCTTTACATTCTTCCTTGCCTTTTTATAATGTGCAACTATCTTGTCAAATAATCTATTGCAAGGTATTATACAAATCACACTGCCTTAAAAATATTGCTATGATAAGCTTTATGAAAACACTATAGTTCATAGGGAAAATGCAAAATTGATCGTTGTTAGTTGTGTTTGGTTAGGTGTGATTCCTTCAGGGATTTGAGGCAGCAAGAATTTTGAGGTAACCTGGTGGACTCAAGTATATGGGCTACCCATTGCCATTTCTGAGCACCTGTATGCTTTGGAGTGACGAGGTATTTTGCCACGAGCTCAAGCTGATCAGAGCTGTCTTTACATTTTCTGTTCCCTGAGGAAAAGTAGTAGAACCTATCAAAAAAAAATTGTGTCCATGTTTGTCTCCATGTCTGCTTAATAGCTTTTACCAGGATTATGAACATATGTAGCGTTTGGTAAATTAGGGAGTGTTAAACGATCTTGGAGAAATGTTGTACAGATTCACCAGTTATTGCATTGAGATTATGTAGGAATGTCAGTGGTCAGTGATGACTTTGTCCGCTGAGTCAAACACTTAAAAACTAAGAAACTAGTTCACTCTTGCTGCATTATTTCTTGTTCTTAGAAAACTGACTGAAATGAAACTGCCTGATACCTGGTGTGAGGACAAACTGTAATCATATAACTCCTCTAACTAGAGATAGTAATTTTATATTGAAATATTTTTACAGGTACAACTCTCAGTACAAATGCCATAGTGTCTAAAAGTCCTTTTAGTTATAGCTATAGGAATGTAATCACTCTTCAAACTGTAAAGTCTCAGACTCAGTGCTGTGTACTTTTAAAAAAATGTTAGATTATCTATTTGTAGTAATCTTCCACAGCTTGTCAGAGAGAGGAGGTTGAATATCCATTATGCAATTTCTGGTTTGCTTTCTGTAGGGCAAAAATTATTCTATATACTTGTATCCCTCTGTGAACTGAGATGCCCTGCTAATTTTTAACTGGAGCATAAGATAGTCCTTCCTACCACCAAAACTAGGGGTCTGCAGAAGATGGGTGAGTTAGGGCTGGTGTTTACACTGGGGGTAGGTTTCTGGGTTTTTTTTTGACTGTATTGGCCTCAATAGCATTTTATTGCTAATGTCTTTGTCCTTAAATGACTTTTACTTAGTGTATGACAGTAATTTTCAGTTGTAGTTTCTGCATGCTGCTTTGTAAGACTTTGTTATTGCTTTAATCAGTTTCATTTCACCTCAGTGTCTAGATCCTCTTGTCAAAATATCATAGTAAGGCATTAATCATGGAATGATTATATGAATCTTAAGGCAGTAGGATCTGGCATTGATACTGAGGGATTTCTGCTCTTCCACTTGTGTACTTGTGTATTCCTGTCTTTTTTGGTTATTTATGCCTGACCTAAGCAGAACTCTGTCTTGTTAAAGCAATGTAAGAGAATTTGCCTCTTCAGTTTACAATGGAATTTTCAAGAATCACGATCAGCACATTTTGCCTATTCCTGCTTATCTGACCCTGGAAAGTGACAGGATATGAAGCAGGGAAAAATAAGCATACCAATGAATGGCACCACATGAGCAATGTCTTTGCCCACTGTGGCTGGGAAATCGCTTTGAAGCTGGTTATTATAAACAGTGATTGATTCCCTCTCCTTTGACTGTTATGTAATAGTTGAGGGAAATAGTCAAGTCTGGAAGAAGCTATTTTGTGCTCCCATTAACTGGAGGATTTTCAGCAGATGTCTTAATAGTTGGAAATCAGCAATATGTGGATTTATTTGTATGCCATCTGAACCATTTGACTTGCCAGATGCATGTTGTTTAATAGCCTTTTGTACATAATTTTGAGAAGATAGATCAGTAAGATTTTCTTTTATTGTGCGAAATAACCCATTTTGTAGATAGCATTTCCTATTGTTAGAATGTGTGTTGAAGAGACTAATTGGGTGTAGTCATTGCAGAAAAAAGAGAATATGCAAAATGCTAGACCCTGCTTTGAGAGGCACAATAGAAACTTGTGATGAAGTCACCCTTTATATCTTTTTTTGAACATCACACATTTTTTCTACTCTTTGGATGTCTTTTGGTTGGCAGTGATCTTTTATTTAGGTACTTAAAGCCACTTTACTGCTTCAGTGTTTAGATTGCTTCAGTCATTCTTATCTTGTTACTGTCCTAATCAACATCATCATACACTAATAAGGTTTAAATTATTTGCAGACATTTCGATCCTCTACCTTAATGTGAAGATAGTTTCAGCTTTCTATTGTTCTTGTATTAAATCATATTTGAACAGATAAGTGAAATCTGAGTTCTTATGCTGACTCACTGCCAATCACTATGATTTGGTGAATGTGAAATACAAGTATGCTTTGATTAATCACTAAGAACAAGCTTTGTTTATTGGTTTTTACTTTGATTACTCCTCAGCATGTCAATAATATGCATAAATACCTCTGGTCATTTGGCTATGTGTATGTTTAAAATAATATGTTGCTGTACTTATTATTCAGCATGAATAGTGCTTCATTCAAAATTATTCATTGATACCAGTGGTAATTCCTACCATGATATAACAGATTCTGGAAATGAGTCTTGTACAGCAAAGATAGTGATCAGCAGGGAAAAGAATCTGAAAGTTGTCAGATTAGGCTGATGTAAAGATTTCATAAAATGTAATTTATTGTTCAACGTCAGATACTACAACAGAACTATTTATGAACATGTGTATCAGAGTCCATGGAAAAGAGTGGCCTAATAAGGATCAAAAAGCTCATTTAGATTTTTAGAAATGCTGCTACAGAGGTAGATGTAAATTACATTAAAAGATATCTCCAAGGAAGATAAGATTATCAGACTGAAGGTGCCTCATTGCTCCAGTCATCAGAGAAAACTGCTGTCTACCAGCAACAGAGGTCCCATTTGAATCTAGATGCAGGAATGTGTAGGATGTACATTCAGCAACTCCAGCCACCAGATGGTAGACTCTGCTTACTGGTTAAGTCAGCCCTAGTGTCTGGTCACCAGTTGGCAGAAATAGTAATAGACAAATTACATCACCTTGGAATCACAAAGCACAGTATCACCCCTGTATTTTGGTATGAGTATAACGCTGCTTTCAAATTTCTGTTAAAACAAAAAATGACCGAATCCCTGTCAGTATTACACAGCATCTATAAATATTCTCAGATGTAGACTGAGAAGGAAAATATATTTTTATTAGGCTGTTTATTATGTGAGTGAAATTAGCAAGAGACAGTTGGTGTAGAAAATTAATGAACTAGAGTTTCATGGCTGGAATTTACTCCAACCTGCCTTATGTTACCAGTAAAATTTGTTTGGGGAACCTCAACATACTCTTTAGGAGACATTTGTCCATTTTGCCAAATGATCACACAACTGAGCACATTCTAATGGCATTCTCTGCTATATTTTAATTTTTCTTTTCTCTATGTAGAGACAAAATATATTGAAGAACACAAATGTTTGTATTTATAGAAGATATTTTTGAAAAATATATGAATCATTTGCATTTGTTGGAGATACATATATACAGTCTAGAGTCATATTAAATATTTCAAAAAGCCAGCAAGGACTAATTGGACAAAATCTCAATGATTTTGTGCCGAGTAAGGTATGAACTGTAAAAGACAGCTGAAAGCATTGGGCTTTGCAAAGAGAATGGAAACCATCTGTCAGAAATACTTTCCACAGATTATACTCGGTCCAGCTATTAATTAAGTGATTTTGCACTACTACTTTCAACAGACCAGATCCTTCATCACTGGAAGCAAACTAGAGTTACATATCTGACCTTCCAAGTCTAAGAAAGATGGTTATATACTGTCTCCTAACAGTGAATGAAAGAAAGAAATAGAGGGATTGTCCCTTATGCATGGATATACTTGGTTGATCTCAGTGGCAAGGTCAATGACAAGGTTGCAAAGTTGGAGCTGTAATGGATTTTTATTTTACAATAGCAGACATTCATATTTGATTCTGAGGCATGTGCTGCCACCTCCAGTGCCATAAGAACTTGGGCGGTCAGAAGCTGACATACTTCAGAGCTCCCTGAGTCAGTGTGACTGTGGACTACCACCATCCTGCTTGAATTTAACAGTGGGTTTTCAGCAGTCTGACTCATCAGTTGCCGAGAGACTCATCCAAGTCTCATTTGAATTAATAGGGCTTTTCTGCTGTATTTGGTAGGATTTAGTTCTGGACTCATTTTATTCAATACCATTAGCCTGAGTGCTATCCTTACTTGTAACACATCACGGTGAGACTTTACCTCAGTGCTTCTGGTGGACCTTTGTAGGTGGAAAATGGAGAACAAATTGATGATAGAAAACCAAAGAAGATTGCTTGCTTTTTTCTTCCTTTTCACAGTAATGAATAACCCATGTCTAATTTCCACTGTTGTCCACATCTAGTTGTAAATGTGGGTTTGTCACAGCATTGACACTCATTCACTCATTGGCCTTACTTTGTGCGTTAGATAGTAATATGCTTCTCTCTGCCTTTGCTCTCCCTCACTCTGAGGCAGATGATGTCTTAAACAGCAATTTTCATGGTGAACTGTGTTTTAAAGGCTTTTTTATTTCCTAAGAGAGAAAATTTTACCACTCCTTAATTATTATAACGGACTGAGAATATTTGCAGTTAACAAGTTCAGTGGAAGGCAAGCATCCCTATATATCTTTTAGAGACTTTTAAGTTCTGATCTTTTAGCATCCCATGGTATCTCATGCTGCCCTATACTATTTTGTCTTTCAATTCATTGGACAAATGGGCAGTGTCCTAGGGCCGAAATCTGAAAATACAAAGTGCAGATCCCTGGAGTAGGTCCCCGACTCAGAGGAAAAAATACCAAGTTTCCCCTATCTTCTTTGGCATGAAAAATTCAGCTGAACATCTCATAAGAAAATGCCTGTTATGACCTCTGGTACTTTCTTCTCAAGTCAGACTATGGCATAAATGTCCATCTTGTAATAGGTTTCTTTTTCTGGTTCTTATTCTGAATATTCCAGGAGGCATTATCTAAAGCTGTAGAAAATTGAATGACTGATTTGTTCAAAGCTAATTGAAAATTCTTAAACCTATTAAAAAAACCTGTTCTGTATGCTGTTAAGCTTTTTGTTGAATCTATATTTTTCAGATTTAAGCCTATGAATCAGAATAAAACTTGAGTTCAGACAGTTGCAGAGTGTGCATGAGGACACTTGCCTTATAGCCATGATGCTCTGAACCATGCAGCCAAGCTGTTGTGTAGGAAAAGCCAACTGAGAGTGTTACATGGTCACAACAGATATTTGCTCTCAAGACTAATTGGGGAACTACATAATAATATGGAGAAATTAACCTAGTTTTAAGTGCTTCGGCTGACTTTCTGGAGGCAGCCGCAATTTCTTGCTGCTTTGACTGAATCTTCTCAAGAATCCAAGCTTGCTCAGATATTGCTTTATGTATGTGTATATACATAGACGTATATAACTACAGCCACAAAGTAAATGGTATGATTGGGCACAATAACAGAAGTCCCTCTTTCACAGGACTTCCTCTTTCAGAGACTCTGGAGAACACAAAATTTCAGAACAAGACCTCTTCCTATAGTGGTTTAATTTTATGCCTCTTTGTGCAAACTATTGCTTCTTTACACACAATACACAGTAACTTCAGATATTTGGTTAATTTTTTAAAAAAAATATCTGCATATGTGACTGTAGCCTGAAAGGCTGTTAAAAGGGTTTGTCTTTTCTATGCTATCCATCTATAGCAAATGATTAATTTAAGTAAATTTGCTGCTAGCTGAAACATTTATAGTTTTCAAAATCACAATAGTGCTAAGAAAATGAGGGTGATTGAGATGACATACCAACCAAGAAAAGACAATAAACATAAATAACGGTTGGTTAATCTGGGGTATTTTTTCCCATTTTCTTTTGTAATTCTGACTATATATACCTAAGATACATTTAAATATGTTTCAATTCTCTTTTTAGTGTGTACCAAGACATTGTATAAATATGTGGTTTTGAAGCTATTTAGTGCTCCAACAAAGTAGCAGGGCATTAGGTTCTCATTCATTCATTTGAAAACAATTAGGAGAAAATGCCACTTATCGTAAATAGTATTTGTCAGATTTTCTTCATCAAACTTGGTAAATACATATCTTCTGACATGTTGATGTATAATAATCAGTCTAGGGTAAACCTAAGTGACTGGGCTTTGGCCCGTGAATAGCTTTTGTTGCTGTTTGACATTAAAATGTTGTGTTGAGTTTTTTTGAAAGATATAATGAATATTCAAAATTATTCTCCATTGTACCCAGAGCAGGTCAAGTGTCATAATATCAAGAGAATACTTAGTATGCAGTCTAGAGGTTTTATGAATGTTTCTGAATTTTTTTTTTTTTTTTTTTTTTTGCATAGTATATGCTTTGGAAATTGTTGATAGGAAACATAAATTAAGTGTCAATTTTGATTTGAATGGACAACTACTTAAAATGGAGATATTCTACTTGTCTCCACAGATTCTTTGCATGCTTAGGCAGTAATAAGCATTCACCCTTTTTTCCCTGAAAACTTCGTTTGAACTTAGTTCTTATAAAATTATAGTTTTTCCACCCCCTAATTTTGTGTTGCACAGTCCAGTCATCACCTGAAGGCATGCATTCACTTAGTAAGTGATGATGCTACATGGGCCATCATTCGGGTTGTTGTTTATAAGCTTTTGACATTCAGAATTTAGGATGATTTGCTAACATCTCTATACTGATTTTTTAAGAGATCTCGCAGGTTGTCGTGGTTTAAGGCCCTCAGACTCGCGCAGTCACTGTCTCACTCACTCCCCTCTCTTTCCTCACCAGCCCTGGTGGGATGGGGAGGAGAATCAAAAGAATGCAGCTCCCACAGGTTGAGATAAGATCAGTTTAGTAACTAAAGTATAACACAAATCACTACTGCTGCCACCAATAATAGGTGGAATAAAAAGGAAAGTGAATACAACAGATCTTTACCTGATACCAAGCCACACCACACAGTGCCCCCCATCACCTCATACCAAACTTGAACACGCAGTTCCCTCCCTCACCCTTCCGGGTCTCTGCTCTCCATTTCACATCCTGGGTATGATGTACTGTGGTATGGAAATACCTCTTTTGTCCGTTTGCGTCGGGTGCCCACTCTCTGCTTCCTCCTGGCTTCCTCCCGGCTTCCCTTCCTCCCTGGCAGAGTATGAAACTCAGAAAGTCCTTGACCAGCCTAAACCTTCTAAATCATAATTATAAACACAGAATCACAGAATACCTAGGGTTGGAAAGGACCTCAAGATCATACAGTTCCAACCACCCCGCCATGGGACAGGGACACCTCCCACTTAACCATGACACCCAAGGCTATGTCCAACCCGGCCTTGAACACAACCAGCAATGGAGCATTCACAGTTTCCCTGGGAAACCCATTTCAGTACCTCACCACCCTCATAGTAAAGAATTTCTTCCTCACATCCAATCTAAACTTCCCCTCTTTAAGTTTGAACCTGTTACCCCTTGTCCTATCACTGCAGTCCCTCATGAAGAGTCCCTCCCCAGCATCCCTATAGG
>JASSUY010014178.1:0-18810 GCA_032466535.1 Forpus xanthops
AAAAATCCAAAACACAGTGCTACACCAGCTACTGCTTAAAGAAAAATGACTGCTGCTGCTGAACCCATGACACTAGCTCTAGAAACTTCATAGCATATTCTATATCTTGTTGCATTTTGTTCCAGGCGTGGGTTATTCTAGATTCTGTTCAGAGCTGTCTTCACTCCAGAGATTTCATAGATCATTTACCCAGACAACACATTTTGAATAAAGTTCCAAGGGCAAGATATTTGAAAATAGGATGTTGTATCATTACGAAATTAATATATTAATAATTTCTTTTTCTTAGAATTACTTTATAGTGTTTAACTAAAACATTAAATTCTTGACATTTATGGCTCAGAGCTGCCATAATACCCATGTTATGAAATCTGCTTTTGGAGGGGAAAAGGATTACCTTCTTTATTTTTTTATTATTTTCTCCAGTAAAGTTACGAATACGTCTTGACACAAAACACATTAGTCAGTAAAATGCCCCTTAACACCACCAATACCTAAAACAAGAGCAAGGAGCAGTACCTTTTCTTTTTACCAAAAATTAGAAATCTAACTGGTTAAGATACTGCCTTTTTTCTTTATTTCATAGTTCCAAATCGACCTCTGCATTTAACATTAATTCTATGTCATTAAAATGTTTTATCATAGCAGTATATTTCTACCATACACTATACCTTCATCTTATACATGGATCGTTGTTCATCTTTCCCATCTCAAGAATTTGAGTTTCCTATTCTCTGACAATGACAAGATTTTTTTTGTAAACTTAGCAGTTATCTTTAATTTGAGAATTTTTTTACATATAAATTTATTTTTTTTGTCATTGATCTTCCACTCATTTTTGTTTCTGCATAATTTTAATTTTGTTTTAGTGGAAGTATTTGAAAAAAAGAAGAAGTCAAGTGTTTCCCACTTGATTTTATATTGTCAGTTGAAGAATACGACTTAGCATGGACTGGCTATGGAATTTTTAGATTTTTCTTCCTCAGTATATTTTCACATGAAAATATTTTCAGAAAGAATAGCTGGAAAATTTCAGTGAAGTGTTCTCCAAATACTCAAAGACATTGTGGGGGGAAAAACCTAAATCAAATCCAAAACTAAAACCCAATAACAACAACAAAACAAACAAACAAACATACAACAACAACAAAAAAAAAAACCTCCAAAAAAAAAAGGAAACCAATCCACAAAACAAAAAAAAAGCCCCAACAATAACAAACTGTAAAAGGACAGAAAATATTAGGAATGATTTTGAAAAAGTACACAGTAAATTGCAGTTATGTCATCAAGAGCTAGAATGAAACTTTTATCTCACCTTATATAGAAAGCAAGAAGAAAATATCAACCAAATTGAAAAAACAATTTTACAACTAGCTAAAGAAAACAATACACAATTAGTTGATTAAACACTAAAACTTGCTTATGGAAATATATTTTGCACTAATAATCTCTGAAATATGACTTCAAAAGGCATCAGTAATAGAGGTGCACATAGAGATAATCCAAGGTATGTAAAATACATATTGCCCAATATAATGAATACTGAAAAATGTATTTGGAACTATTAATAATTCTAGTAGTTCCAATACTAATTACAATATTTTCCAATGAATGGAAATTGGGTTTAGATAAGCTTTTTTATAAGCATCTTCCAGAATACTTTTCATACGCTCTTTTTTAGTAGCTGGCACAGACTCTAGATGGGGACAAATAACCAAACTGGACAGGTAAGCAATCTATCTCTGTATGACTAATTATACATTCTTCACCAGAATAATTTCCCATATTAATGCCTCTTTCATAGAATCATAGAATCATAGAATGGGTAGGGCTGGAAAGGAGACTAAGA
Source organism: Forpus xanthops (assembly GCA_032466535.1). Classification (NCBI taxonomy): domain Eukaryota; kingdom Metazoa; phylum Chordata; class Aves; order Psittaciformes; family Psittacidae; genus Forpus; species Forpus xanthops. Next base: position 1,850 of record JASSUY010014178.1, read on the forward strand.
TCATCTAGTTCCAATCCCCATGCCATGGGCAGTGATCCCTCACATTAACCCTTGTCTCCCAAGGCTCTGTCCAACCTGGCCTTTAACTCTTACAAGTTTTTCAGTGTTTTCTCTTCAAAAATGTTATTTATCCCTTAATTCAATACAAAATGACAAAGCAACACGTAGATTTGTTCTCTATGTTATATTATTTTTTCTTTATTTTTAAAATTTTAAGATAGAAATAGGACTTTTACAGAGATTATTTGGCAGGTTTTTACCATTCCCCTTCATTCTTAATATTTATAGGATGAAATTTTTCATCTATAAAAAAGATAAAACTGATACTTACAGATTCATCTCTCTGATTCATCTTTCATTGTCTGTCTCTCAACAAATTGCAGTGCAATTCTCCACACTGTGCTTATATGTTTTCACCATGACTTGTGGAAATCTGCCTTTTTATGAAGTGTAGCATAATGCCTACTATATTTGTACACACTCTGTAGTGACCTACAATATTAGAACCTTCAGGGGCATTTTTACCTCATCCTTCAAAATTAAAACTGACTTGGTCCTTCTTTCTTTTGGCTTTTTTGGTATTCAGGTGTATTGCCTTGGTTTAGAAGAAAAGAATCTTTCAAGGATAGTAGTTCATAAGACACGTTTACTTCTTTTGTTGACTTCTGTCACATTTTAAGTCACAAACTTTGCTTAATCCTGTCTCTCCCTAAACATATTTTTAAATGTCATATTCTTTTGTTTCACTTTGATAGTTCAGCACTTTTAGTTGTGATATCTGTTTCTTATTTTTAAAAAGTTGCTTGAACTTAGAGGTTTTTAGAGCACTCTTGATCCTGTACCTTACTGTCTTGGACTATTTTATGCATCCATGTTTTACACCATACAGTCTTATCAAAGCTTTTAACATTTTTTTAACAATTTTGCTTACTGTAAGATTTCAGTGTGTTATATCTTGACATTTTTTTAGCCTTCTAGGTGTCAAAAATACTGTTACAAAATAGGGTTTGCAGGATTTGCCAGTCTAGTAATTTCTTTTTTATTACTTATGCCACTTGCATGTTAGTCATGTTACTTTTTTCTTATGTTGTTTTCAAGGTGAATATATATCTGTGTTAGGAAAGCACTTGAATTAGACATGAATATTTAGAATGCACTCTCAGTGACACTAATAACATCAGCCTCTTTTTTCAGCTGGCTCATGAGAGTGAAAAAGCACCACACCAGATTTATTTTTATGATAGTGTGAATTTAATTTCTTCCTCATTATAAGAGAATTTTTCATTGTAAAATCAAGACAGAAAATCCATAAAGCAGGTGGGAATATTTGTAAAGAGTTAGATAGCTTGTTATCATGTCCTGTCTTCCTACCTTCCCATCAATGAGAGATTATTTTCTAAATCATAGAATCATAGAATAATAGGGCTGGAAAGGACCTTAAGATCATCTAGTTCCAACCCCCTTTCCATGGCTAGGGACACCTCCCACTAAACCATGCCACCAAAGGCTATGTCCAAGCAAGCCTTGAACACCACAAGGGATGGAGCATTCACAACTTCCATGGACAACTCATTCTAGTGCTTCACCACCTGCACAGTAAAAAATTTCTTCCTCAGATCCAAGCTAAACTTCCCCTACTTAAGTTTGAACCTGTTACCCATTGCCTTATCAATACAGTCCCAAATTAAAAGTCCCTCCCCAGCATCCCTATAGGCCCCCTTCAGATATTGGAAGGCTGCTATGAGATCTCCATGCAGCCACCTCTTCTCCAGGCTGAACAGCCACAACTCTCTCATCCTGTCTTCATATGGTAGGTGCTCCAGTTCCCTGATCATCCTTGTGGACCTCCTCTGGATTGGTTCCAACACTTCCATGTCCTTTTTATGTTGAGGACAGTGGAGCTGCACACAATACTCCAAGTGGGGTCTCACAAGAGCAGAGTAGAAGGGCAGAACCACATCCCTCGACCTGCTGGTCACACTCCTTTTGATGCAGCCCAGGATACGGTTGACTTTCTGGGCTGCAAGAGCACACTGACGGCTCATGCTCTTTCTTTCATTGACCACCACCCCCAAGACCTTCTCCACAGGGCTGCTCTGAATCTCATCCCTGCACCACCTGTAGCTGTGCCTGGGAATGCTCCCATCCAGATGTAGGACCTTGCACTTAGCATGGTTAAACTTCATCATGTTGACATCAGCCTACCTCACAAGTGTGTCAATGTCCCTCTGGATGGCATTCCCTCCCTCCAACGTCTCAACTGAACCACATAGCTTGGTGTCACCGGCAAACTTGCTGAGGGAGCACTCAATTCCCACTATCCATGTCACCGACAAAGATATTGAACAAGACTGGACCCAGTACCTATCCCTGATTGACATCACTCATTACTGGTCTCCAGCTGGACATTGAGCTGTTGAGGACAGCTCTTTGCTTGGAGACTGTAGATTCCTGCATAAATTGCTATTTAAGGTTTTTTTCTAGGTTTAGCAGGAACAAACCATCCTGATAAAATATGTTCTGACTTTGCATTCTATTTAATTTTACACTGGAAGCAGGATTCTGGATAAGGCAGTTGAATCACAGGACTTTATGTATTCAAAAGAGTTACTGCTCTTACCAACAGAGTAATGACAAGGTTAGGTTGGTGTTGGACACTCAAAGTAGATTTGAATCATAGAATCAGCTAGGCTGCAAAGACCTTCAAGATCATCAGGTCCAACCATTACCCCAGGACTGTGAACACCACCACTAAATAATGTCCTTAAGGTCCTTGTCTACATAATTTTTGAGCACTTCCAGGGGTATTGATTCCACCACTTCCCTGTGCAGCCTATTCCAGTGCCTGACTATGTTTTTGGTGAAGAAATTTTTCCTAGTATCCAATATAAACCTCCCCTCATGCAGCTTGAGACTTATCACTTTTTCTTGGGAGAGGAGACTCTTCACCTCCTCTCTCCATCCTCCTTTTAAGTAGTCATAGAGAATAATAAGGTGCCCCCTGAGCCTTCTTTTCTCCAGACTGCTCCCCTGAGCCTTCTCTTCTCCAGGCACAGTTCCCTCACCCACTGTTTAAAAGACTTGTGCTCTAGGCCCTTCACCAGCTTTGTTGATCTTTGGACATGCTGCAGCGACTCAAGATCTCTCTTGTAATGAAGAAGTCCTTTGATAGCCAATGTATTATTTCACTACACATTGTGAAATTGTGCATCTGGGTTTCGTCTGATGGGTGAAACACTAGATTATGAGATCATTCGTAATTTAAATGCCATATGGAGATAGGGCAGTAGCAGTTGAAAACTGGGTACTGTCCACCCACCTTTCATCCCTGTCACAGAAGATGGTATTTGCAAGTATTGTAACTATAATAATGTTGTAACTGTCTGACCACAACTTAATGCCTGTATCTATACTTTTGGATACATGATAGTTAAAAAACTAGTTGTCCTTCATATTTCAAATGCCATTAGTGATAACATACTGTAATTTTTCTTTCTGAAAGAATGCATTAAACTTTTGCTCACTGCTCACATTTTTAGGTGTTCAAATGAAGGACAGAACAACGGAAGACATCAAATTAATGATGTGTTATCACTGGTAACATGAGAAAGGTGTAACATTTTTAATAACAGGGACTAGATTAATGTTGTTTCATCCACAAGGAGCTGGGAATCAATTTCCATGATAATCAGTGGTTTAAAGAATAGATTAATAATGCACTAAATGCCATTAACCTTTCAAGTGCTGCCACTGCGTGAAGCTTCCTGCAGAAGAATAAAGCAGTGTGCAGCTGTGACACAAACAGAGCAAATGCAACACAAAAAAAGGGTTGAAGATTTTTCTTGGGTTTATATTATGGCAAAACTGCTCTTTGAAGGAGTCTTACTTAAAAAGTAGAAAAGTATTACCTTTTAAAATGCAATCCTCTCCCTCCCAAACCAAGCCACCTCACTTTTCTAAAAAATTATTTATTTTTGATTTTGATTTTTTCTGAAATATTAAGTCCTGCTTAAATAAAATGCACTATGAAAATCACATAATATTCAGTGGAATAAAGTTTGCTTTCCAAAACATGATGGGTTTTTTATAAGTTCAGATTGAAATGGTATATAAGGCAATGTGTATGTGGCTCTTAAGGCTGTTGTGCACATATGATTGTTGAGGGTTATTCTAATATTATTTATGCATTTACTCATCTGTATTAACTGAGGTGATGCAGTCAGTACAAGCAGACACCATGATCACAGCATTCCCCTTAATGGTATCAGCAAAAAGGAAAAACCCATTATTAAAGCTTATGACAGCCAAGAAAAAGCTATATCCCACAAAATCAACTAGCACTGGAAGAACTGAGCTTCTGTCTGTAATGATCTCCAAACTGACCACACCACCGGAAAAGAGCAGGATATGAGCACTGGTTTCAACCAACTCAGAAAAATCTCACAATCTAAAAATTTTCATCTTATCTGTGACTCGTTCAAGGGTATATAAAAGCATGCAAGCAATTAGCCATTGTTTTTTAAATAATTTTCCACATTTGAACAGATATTAAATAGATATGATTTATTTGTAGATAGACAGTACTGGTTAGTTTTGCTGTGAATTACCCATACTTGTAAGACAATTCATGCAGTATTTTCTCTTATGCTCATTAAACATTGTTCTTTAAGTACTTCAAATATTGCATTGTTATCAACTTTTTAACTCAACTATCATCTTATTTTTAATCCCCCAAAGGGTATAAATTATAAATGTATTTTACAACACGCGTTCTATGTGTAAGAAAGTTCTGAAACCTTTAAAAGAAAATCGAAAATTTAATTCCCCTTGTATAAAGGCATATATCTTTGGAATCTAAACTTTAATTTCTACTATACTTGCATTCACTTTTAGTGTTCAGTCAGAACGGTGAGATGATGATATATGTTCCTCAAGCTGTTTTAGTCCTGATAGTCCATCATTTTGAAGGTATAGTTGATAAAATCAATGATGATAAATGCTTCATCTCACTTAATTAGGCTGAGAAAAAAGTAAGATACTTCAAACAAAACTATTTTAAAGGGATTTAATGCTTACAATTTCTTTATTTTTACCTACATTAGCATTTCTTTCCATCCCCATTAAGGTAAGCATATCAATATTCCATATGTCAAAGATTAAAAAAGGGAAGAAATTAATTCCTCAAATGCAGATTGTTCCCCAAGTACAGTCTGTCTTTATTTTGTATACTTTTTACTCTAATAAAACTGAAAAACAGTTGTTTGGTTGTTTTGTTTTACTGCTTCAATCAAATGGTCATCATAAATATAAACTTTAGCAAATACTGTATCTTTATTTGGGGAAGATTACTAGTCTACAACATGAAGCTGTGGACAAAACTAAAAAGACATGGTTAATGCACTGACACTTAGGCTTAGGTTAATAAAATGCAGATAAATCCTTTAGTGGGCAAAGCCTACCTTGTGTAGTTGAATGAATTATTACCCTTTAAAAGACATGAATAAGAATCAGGCATAAAATTATGTAACTTCTCTCAAATACCAACTCATAGTATGTGAAGGAAAAGCCCAGAAACTGGAATAGAAAACATTGTACTACAAGCCACAGCTAAACCCTTTCCTATCACTATTACCAGTGCTAACCCATGCTACATTTGATCAAGAATCTGCCCTGGGTTCAGCAGCAGCAGTCATTTTTCTCCATCTTAGTTGCTGGTACAGTGCTATGTTTTAGAGTTTCAACCTGGGAACAGAGTTGATAACAGCAATGTTTCTAGTTGCTGTTCAGTAATGTTTACTTTGACCAAGGACTTTCTGTTTACTTTGACCAAGGCTCTGTCAGGGAGCGGGGAAGCTGGGAGGAAGCAGACACAGGGCACCTGACCCAAACTATGTAAAGAGGTATTCCATACCACAGCATGTCATGCCCACTATATAAACTGGGGACAGTCACCTGGAAGGGCTAGATCACTACTCAGTCAGGCTAGGTATCAGTCAGCGGGTGGTGGATGATTGTATTCTCTTCCCTTGTTATTTTCCCTTGTCATTATTATTGGTGGTAGCAGTGGTGGTTTGTGTTACGCATTAGTTACTGGACTGTTGTTATCTCAAACTTTGGGAGTTACATTCTTTTGATTCTCACCCCATCCCTCCGGGACTGGGGCAAGGAAGTGCCGAGATTGAGAGAGCGGCTGCATGGTTCTGAGTTACCGTCTGGTCTTAAATCACAACAGTTCTTTTTGGCACCCAACATGGGGCACCAAGGGTTGAGATAATGACAGATCTGACCAGAGTGTGTCTAATTGTATTTGTAAAAATCATTAATTGTTTCAGATTAATAGTCATTCATCACAATGCTGATTTATTGGCTCTCAAAGTTGTTGTTCTTGAGCTCACAGTTTCAGCATGTTGTACCTAACAGTTGGCATTAGCTGTATTAGTGTTTATCAGCTAGGGGGCTTGGGCTAAGGATCTTGTTTCACTGTATTTTATGGAAATGACTTGCAATACAATAGAATCATTGAACATGAATCTGATCTGGCTTGCCTTCCCAGTGTGTTCACCACCTCTGTATTTTGGGAGGTATATAAAAGAAGTGTATAACAATTACACATCTTTTTTCCTCTCCTTGGGTGTTCAACCTCTGAAAGAGACATTCCCTTATGCTCCAAGCCCTCCCACCCCTCAGACTCTTTACAGCATCATTTGAGAATTTTGAAGGTTTTGAATGGCCTTTAGATACCCTTGAGACCTGCTTGCTGATTGTGATGGGGGTCGCCCTGTTGGCACGCATACAGAGTGTGTTTTACTCACGACCATATCATCTGGTCTTGAGAGTTAAGCAGAGTTGGGTTTGGGTCTTGTATAGGGTTAGATGATGATGTAGGAGGACCAGGAGATTTTCCCCAAGGCTGGAGACTTATGAGTGGCAGGGTGTGTGGGACAGTAAGAGCAAGTATCTAGGCCAGTGGGCACCTCCAGTGTTTTGGCATTTCACCACTGAACAAATACAAAACCCAGAAAAATTACTAAAACACTTAAATGAGGTATGTTGCTGTTTTAGTCATTCCAGAGATGGACAAATTATGGCAACGTGCTGGGGCTTGGTCTATGCTTACAGAGAGCAATTCAACACTATCAGCACCTTCAAAAGAAAAAAAAAAATCCCTGGATCTGAGAGCAAAGCAACAAATAGCCCAACTACTCCACTTTCAAGCAGATCAGCTACACCAGACCCAGTGACAAGTACAGCAGCTACCCAAACCACAGTGGTAATCACTGCACTTAAACCTGAGGACCAACTTGTACCAATATTGATTGCCCCTGTACAAAAGGGAAAAAGCAAAACAAAGACAAGAAAGATGCTAATGAGAAAACACACTTGCACCAGGAACAACTGGCTGATGCACTAGTAAAGAAGATCACTACTGCTACTGCCAGGTAAAAGTGGCAGGTTGTAGTAGTAGGGGACAATACTCTGAAAGAAACAGAGGCACCCATCTGTTGGCCTGGCCCAAGCTCAAGGGAGGTGAGTTGCCTATCAGTGTCTCAGATTTGGGATGTTGCAGAGAAGCTGCCTGCTCTAGTCAGTCCCGCTGACTATTACCCACTTCTAGTGATCCATGTAGGTGTTACTAACATAGATAGGAGTAGCCTGGTGAATATAAAGGAGATCTACAGAGCTCGGGGAAAGCTTGTTAGGGGTACTGGAGATCAGATTGTGAGGTGGGCTGATGCCAACCTGATGAAATTTAACCATGACAAGTATAAGGTCCTACATGTAGGTGGGAGCAATTCCAGGCACAGCTACAGATTGGGCAGAGAAGAGATTCAGAGCAGCCCTGTGGAGAAGGACATGGGGGTGTTGGTTGATGAAAAACCTAACCTGAGCTGGCAGAGTGTGCTTGCAACCCATAAAGCCAACTGTATTATAGGCTACATCATAAGAAATATAGCCAGCAAGTTGAGGGAGGTGATCCTGCCCCTCTACTCTGCCTTTGCAAGACCTCACTTGGATCATTGTGTACAGTTCTGATGTGCCCAAGATAAGAAGGAGATGGAACTATTGCAATAAGTAAAGAGGAGGGCCATGAGGAAGCTCAGTAGTACGAAGCACCTCCAGTATGAAGATAGGCTAAGAAATTTGGGGCTGTTCAGCCTGGAGAAGATAAGGCTGTGTGGAAACCTCATAGCAGCCTTCTGGTGTCTGAAGGGCACCTGTAAAGATGCTGGACTTTGAATCAGGGCCAAGGGGAAATGGATTTAAGCTTAAACAGGGGAAGTTCACGTTAGATGTAAGGAGGAAGTTCCTTACTGTGAGGTTGATGAAGCCCTGGAATAAGTTGGCCAAAGAAGTTGTGAAAGTTCCATTCCTGACGGTGTCCAAGGCCAGCTTGGACAGAGACTTGAGTGATATGGTTTAGTGTGAGGAGTCCCTGCCTGTGGAAAGGGGGTTGGAACTAAATGATTTTAAGGTCCTTTCCAACCCTAACTTTTCTATGATTCTAAGATGAGAAAATAATTTTTCCAGTGCTAATTGAATACTTTTCATTTAAACGCATGCATAAAACTAAAAGGAGCATAGAGAGGTTTTCTAAAGAATAAAATACTTAAAGATAATTGAATGCAGAGGTAAGCCACTCTGATAATGAGACACTGGTGATATTTTTGCTGGTTGAAGGATTTTTTTCTTTCCACCTAGATTTATTTACACTCAGGCTGTCAATATTTTTTGCCTCCTTCCCCCTCCCCTTTGCTTGAATCAGAGGCAGACAGAATGTCTTTGTTTGCACGACAGGTTTCACAGACTCCTGAAATGCTTTCTTTAGCTTTTCATATTGTTTACAAATATCTTATTTTCTCTCATGTTTATGTATCTATTACTTACTTCTAAGTTAAGTTCAAACTTCCATGATTTCTCCTCTTCTATTTCAATACTTTTCATTGGGTTCTCTCAGAAAAACTTTGTTACTGGCTATTAATACTTCATCAGTTGATGAATCTATCCTCTCTTCTGAAAATTATTCATTATCACTTTTAAAATAGGTTCTAAAGGCTACCAATATTGTAACATTGGATTCTTAGCTTGTTTTAAAGGTCTCTGAGTAGCCTATTTGGGAAGTTTAGGACAATTAAGTGATGACAATACAAAACATGGCATAAATGACATATAATACATGTTCTATTACTAGTTATTGCTACTAATTATGTTGATTCAAAAATATAACATACACTGATCTTCAATTCGTAACTGCTTGTAAAGTGCCCCAAAGAGCTAGGTTTTAAGCTTACTCTTCAGAAAGGTACTTTTATACATTGTTTTCTTAACATTATCTGTCAACCTGAATTATTGTTAACAAAACCATAAAAGTTAAGATTAACTGAAAATACAATTATATCCTTGAAAAGTAGGGATTATATTACCTTAATGTAACAGCCAATTAAACTAATGATTATCAGAGGTTATAATTATATTAAATAGACAGGAGGTGGTACACAACTTACTGTAGGAAAACAGTTGAAATGGAAACAAGATGTCAAAGCTAAATTAAGCTCAGTATTAAAGACAGGTTATCAATGTGGTAAAACTGCAGGGCTTGCATGACACTAGCATGTCTTAATGTACTGTATGGATTTAAAAACTTTAGGCGATGTGGTTTGGTATCATATAAGTTTCTCTCATTTAAGAAGATACAGCCAAGAGCAGTTCCATAGAATTGGAACATCCAGCATGTGCTGAAGTTTTACTGGATGATGTTTACCTTCTGAACAAGGATATTTGTTGTTGCAGTGCAATCCAATTGCACCCACTTCTCAGGTTTATGAATAGAAAAGAATAATTTTTTACATTGAACTCAGGTGCTAGCATACTGCCATAAAAACAGATGAATGTTTTGTGGGTAAAAGATGATAAAAGTGTTGATGAGCATTAAAAGAAATGTAACTATCCAAAACTCTCCCACCTTCCCACTCTACATTGTAAACTGAGACTTTAGATAATTAGAATGATGAGAAGGCATTTGACAGACTTAATTTTAAACTTGAGATCATTAATATTTCAAGGATATTGCTTCAAAGTGGCACTGGCTGGTAATAGAAAACGGTTGATCTTCATTTTAAGGTATTAAATTGGACTTTGAGGGGAAAATGGTCAGTTTTGTCCTTACCATGAACTCCCCTAAGCAGTGAGTGCCTTTAGCTGGGGTTGTGGGGGCCTTGACTCACTTGAGCTAAATATCCGTAAAAAACACAGATTAAACAGATTTTTTCTCCTCAGGAAAAAGCAAAGTATTTATTAACTCTAAAAAGATGCTATTTTTTACCTCAACATGTTTCAATTTACATCATCAATTATAATGTGGATTTCATTCAAAACCTGCCTGCATTGTTGAGTAGCTTTGCATCAATTTCGTAGATTTTGGATTATATGCAGGAGTCTATTATTTGCGGAACAGAATCAGAGGTAAGATTTCTCGGAGATCTGAGATCTTAAGCAAGACAGGAGAAAACTATGATGCTAGAAAAAAACTGCTGGATTCAGAAATTCCACTGATATAAAAATGGGATGGGAGAATTATAGAGAAACCTTTTCCATACAGTGGCAGGAGTGACTGAAAATTAATGCAACTATGCCCTTTTGAATCAGATGAGCTTCTGGCCCTTTTCACTTTTAAAAATTAGTACCAGAGACTAAGATTTGTGTAATGCTGATCATATGTTTTTTTAAGCGTAATATTATTTTTAATAAGAACCTTGCAATAGTTCTATTAAACTATATAGAACATCAGAACATTTACATTACTACTCTAGTGTTTTCCTAAATAGTGTTTGCAGTCTGTTCATGGGTCTGACCATTTTTTTACACTCTGATTGTACTCCTAATACAACCAGGAACATTGAAATTATTCTTGCAATTTCTGTTGATGAAATTTAGTTTCTAAGGAAATGCCCCACTGCGAAAAATAGTAAACAATAGATTTTTAAGCACAATCTTTTCAAACTCCTGTAGTTTAAATTAGCAGCTGTATGACAGAAAAGCTAATGAGTTTGTTGGTAATTATCCTATTATTTATTGCTCAACACAACTTGTATTTTCAGTTATATGTCTATCACTATCATATCCTGAACTTTTCTGAATATGAAATTGAAAAAATATTTTAATCTCATAAATTCTATATGGTTCACAATTCCCAACTATAGCTGTTGCTCTTTTTTTTTTCTTTTTTTACAAGACTCATAATCTGTATGAACAGAGAATATAAACAACCAAGCTACCATAAGTTTAGAAAATTGCTCAAATGGAGAAAGATTTGAGCAAAAACATTCTGCTTCAGCTTCTCTTGACCTGCATTTTTTCTTTCTATTTAGTTTGTGTTTTGAAACAAACCAAACAAAAATAAAGAGAAACCTTTTTACAAAAATAAAACTTTAAAATAAGGTGACTTTTTCTTTTCAATTAAATTGTTATATTTATTGAAACATGGACAAATGATCTTGTTTATGAATATTCATGCTCATTTGAGAAAAAAAAAGGATTTTTCAAAAGAACAGACTATTTAATTCTTTTCACTTTATCACAGTGATAGTTTCTCAGGTGCTTTTAATAAAAACTAACAGAATTACAGAAAGAGATCCTTTTAAACAAAGACCAAAGTTTCTGATCAGTGTTCATCTTCATCAAAATTATCAGCGTGATGTTTTTATAAGGGATGCATCTCAAAGGATTTTTGAATTATTCCCTTTATCCTTTCTGTAAATTATTCACTATTTCTAGAGACTGTAGAAACATTAACAATGACAGAAAAAAAAAAAAAAAAAAAGGACATTATGTTCACTTCCAAAATATCCCTTACATCTGCTCACCTTTTCTGCTTCTATACAGAGGTTCCTTTCATGAAGGCTTATTTCAACAAGTATTTTAGATCATATTAGCATTCATAGGATTAGGAAAAAAAGATGTGTATGGTTTCAAAAAGAAGGATTTCACTCCTGATACTTTGATGCCACAGAAACTATGACATGGGTGTTCAGCATGAGATTTTAGGAAAGCGAACTCTTTCATTTTACTAGTGCAAGGTTTGCCAGATAATTCCATTTTTATTTTTTTAGATGTTTCAAAAGGAAAAGCATAGACTCAAGAATATATGAAGTTAACTCATCAAGTACGCTGAAAAATACAGGGCACTGTATTTATAATACAGAAGGTTTCAACAGCTTCCAGGTATATTCATGAATGTCTGACAAAATCAGTGTTATATTTCAGACAACTGTCTTAAAAGTACCAATCAGCTAGACTATACTGTAATCAATATGTGTGCCCACTGTCTCCTACTCAGGGGATAGAGTTGATGGATGTCTGTCATGGCTGAGGTGAGACAAGGATAGAAGTGTTTCAAGTAACAATTCTTCATCTTTCACATCTACATCTTAAACCTTGGGAAAAATGTAACCTGCATGGGTTTGCTCTACATTAGGGTTAAAGGTTTTATAAGCAAATATTAAGAATACCACCAGTGTATTTGCTGACACCACAAAGGGATTAAGATCTATCTACAGTAGATGAACAGGTGGTTTGTTTTTGGAACTGATGTCAGTAGACAGGTAAGTTTTAGATAAGATTAAATATCTATTAGTTCTGGTAGTTTTGTTTCACTGAACAGCACCAGGAATAACTGCAAGATATCACAGTTTTATAACAACAATCAAGCATTTGTTAATGTGCATATTCCTCCTTCCTTCTCCACTCCCACGCCTTTTGTATACTTGTACTCCCTAGTTTATAGTTATTTGGAATAATTTCCACATTTTCAGCTTGCTAACATGTTAAGTATCTAGTTCTTATAGGTTATTTGAATTACTGTATTTCATTAAGTCAAATTATCAGCATTTACAATATTATCATAATTATAGAATTATGTTGGCTTCCTTATTAAACAAAATCTTTTCCATCTAACAGATGAGATGTCTTAACCTTACCCAACTGCCTTCTGTAATTAAAAGAAAAGGTCATCACAGACTCTGATTCAGTAAATGCTAACCTATATGTGGGGATCTAAAAGCAATATTCTAATGCCAAGTAGATTTATTAGACCTATTTTTTTGCATCCATTTTTTCTAAAGCTTAAACAAGGAAATAATAAACCTTCTCAAGCTCAGTACTGATAAGTATGCATATTAGCATTTGATTTTAAAATTCAAATTTTAATTTTTAAATTTTAATTAAAATTCAAATTTTATTTTTTTTTTAAATCATATTACCATGCCAGCTTCCATAGATAATTCTCTCTAATCAAGAATGTTTTATAAAATTATCACAAGATCATTATATGGAGGAGGTAGGCTTCTTTTCACAACAGAACAAGAAATGGAACATTCTTTGTTTAAAATGTGAATAATGCATTTTTTTCTCATGAAAGCTGTTAATTTCTTGGATTTGCAAGTTACTTTATCCTATCTTCATGATCCGTTTAAAATTTACTGTTTTAAAGAATGTTAAGCAATCAAAAGTCATGTGCTGCTCAGAAATTGAATAGTGGGAAGCTTTATAGAACCTCTTTTTTTTTTTTCTTTCCCTGACTTGATTGTTCAGACTGTCCCTTCTTTACCCGACCCCCACTTAGTTACATTTTACAGAACGAAAGCTGACTGTTAAGAAAACAGGTTTAGTTAAGAAATATTTCACATACTTGGTGACAGTATGTTCAGGCCACAAAGTAGACTGCAGTTTTGAAGTTCTAGCAGGCAGAATAGACATTTCTCTTCTATGATTATCTCAGTATAATTGTCTCATAGTTTCAAACCTTAAACTCCTAATGTACTAGAAGTTAATTTCTTTTATTTAAAAAGTTAAACACACATCCTTTTGAGTGCTCCTGCATAACCTGTTTATGATATTTTTTCTAATAATTAGGTTTTTAAATAGATTTATAAGAAAGAGCAGATGCACTGTTGTGAGTTCTGGTGTAATATGTACCAAGCTGAGAAACTTATCTTTCAAAGTAAAGATAATCTCACTAGTCCATGAAAGTCCATGAAAGCTCTGCTCCTCCTAGCTGCTACCTTATTTGATAAATTGGTTAATTTACCCGTCCTTATCATAGAACTGTTTGTTTTAGTATTTCATATGAGCAGTGTTTGTGTTCCTGCCTTTTGTTTGCAAATAATGAGTCTGTTCAAATTTCCTTCCAGGTATCTTAATCCAGTTTATGAGTTACACTTAAAGTAGTGACTTGCAATTACATGTCCACAGATCAGTATTTCAGATATTTATGTTCCACTCGGGGCAGTCACTTCTGATATTTTTTTCCTTTAGGAATAATTTTTTAGGTGACATATTTACAGAACCAAACACAAAGATTTATGTTTGAGATTACATAGTCAATCAACTCATATAGATCATTCTTTTGGCTGATTAGTATTAGAGTATTTTTTTAATAGATTAAAACGAGTCTTCTCTATTTCTGAATGCTATTCGAAAGTCACAAGAATTGGATATAGATTGACAAATATTTGAAGAGTAATCAAGTTGCTGGCTTTTAGTGGTTTATTTGTTTGCTTTAATATATGTTCTATAAATGTTTTCTGAATTCATTCTATTGATAAAAATGTTAGCATTATTGTCAAAGTTTAAACAAAGACACTGAGATTTGTTTTTTATTTCTCTGATTTATACACTTAATGGGGATTAAACATACAAAGATAGAGGTACGAAAAAATGAAAGCAAGGATGCATTGAGTCAAATTTTTTTCCCTCTGGTGCTCTGGGCATGTAGAGTTCATATGAATAATGCATATTGAAAACTTTTAGTTACAGTTTCGTTAGAATCCATTTTCCACAGACTAATTCCTGAACACAGCAGTCAGCAGTAAAATTTGCACTATCATGAGTTTTAGAAGTAATGAAAAATCTTCTGTGGCGGACTTTGATTTCGTTTTTGACACACACCTACTATGGATTTACAATAATTTATCTTGGGTGCTGAATAAGCCTCCTTTTTTTTCACACCTCACCACACACTATTTTGAGGCTTAATTATGATGTTGTGTCTTTTTCATTTAAATGCATTAGAATTTATATTATAACTTTCACACTTAAACCAGTTAGCACTAAATAGTCATGTCATCCAAAACAGTGTTCCATTGAAGATGGAAAAATTAATTTTTCTTGCAGTGAAGTCCAACCTCCTGTTGATTTCCTTTTCTCCCAGGAAAGATATGTTACTATAACAACAAGGAAATTGTTGCTAAAACACGTAGTTCTGAAGTTTTGACATAAATTTATTTTAGTATTTCATGCCAATTAATCTAAATGAATAAATAAAAGCTGTACTGTTAAAACCCATCAAAACATGAAATCGCCCCCGCATCTCCACCCCAGATGTTTTTTTCTTTTCTATTCGAGCATAAGATAATACAATGGAGACTTTCACCTATGATGAGGCTTAAGTTAGACCAGTTTTCATTAAATTCTACCCCACTGTAAATTATGCTAAATATGATTTCTTCATTTTGTGAGCGTTGGAAATGGGAGTTTTATAAATGAACAGCCTGAAATCTTTATTGACAATATGAAATGCATATGTACTTACAATATGTAAGTACAATTAGAGGCAAACACTTATCTGCAGTGTTCTGACATAACTGTTAAGACATGAGTCATCTCAATTGAATTATCCAAAACTCAATTGACTTAGAACTGAGGTCTATATTTTAGGTCTCAGAAAATCTAGCATTCCGGGATGAAGAATGCTAACAGCAACAACAACAAATGAGCCAATAAAAATTTTGTACTTCAATAATTTATTTTTCTGAAAAAAAGTGATTTACAAATGGAAACCAATTATATGGTGTGATATAAATGATTTTATTCATACAACATATGAAGTTTCTATCACAAGTCTGAGGTATAACTCATTTATACAATAACATATAATCTACTACTTGCTTTGTCTTCAGATCTGTCTATCCTGTTCTCTGTTCGACTCATTAATGTACAGATTTGGTTTTGGTATGAAAGTGAGCCTATGTAACTTTTTTAAAGGTTGATAGATCAGAAAGAGATAATTCATCCTGGAGCTTCCAGATGACCTGTTATGAATCTTAACAAGTGGGTGGTTGATTCTTTCCTTGAAAATTGATTTGTAGTTCATAAAACAACTGATCCTGATGATCATAGTACAAATGCAGTGAAGAAGACAAAAGGTTTGTTTTATTCTGTGTTATCTCCTGCCCTAACCATCCACACAACAATTTCGTAGAACACAATTTGGTTTACATCACAATATTATGATCTCAAGTTTTCTTACTCACTGCTGGATGTGAGAGCAGGAAAAGCTAGCGACAGATAGAAGTGAAAAATTTATTTTGAATATGCAAAATTTTCACATACAAACATGCCGTTATCTTAAACTGCATATGTTGAATCGTCATATTGCATATACTAAATGCTGGAGTTGTAGTCTTTAATGTGTAAATCTGTTTTCCAGGATAGAACCATAACTTAGTTGGCTAAGTATTACATAGTTTAAAAACCTGAAACTTTTTTGTTAAAGAACAAGCTCCTCTTATTAAAAGTTCTGAATAAGTTCTTCCTTGATTTTCTTAATTTTCTTTTTTAAATATAAATTACTAACTCAACTATAGCATGTGTTTGACAGAAATAATTAGAAAGAAATTATACAGAGTCAAGCATTCAGACTCACGGGTAATTTGAATACAGCATCTTTCACCCTTTATAATTATGTATTTCTGATATTGTGCCATTGAAAACATTATACTCTAAAAAATGCAGAGAGAGATAAAACTGTTTAAAATTCATTCTGCAGCATGAGACTTCAAGATACTGGATGGAAAAGGAATGTGGAACAAAGCAAGACCTTCTGTGAAGCTGTCATGGGTTCAGCAGCAGCAGTCATTTTTCTTTAAGCAGTAGCTGGTGTAGTATTGTGTTATGGATTTTTAGTT